>OY390722.1:3505348-3791776 GCA_959613375.1 Heteropelma amictum | reverse complement strand
GGAATAAAATAAAAAGTTTATCGTCCAGCTTTAATCCGGCCGTTTTAGCGGATGCATCGTTCGAAACGATGAAATACGACGGCACGGCTGGTTTTCGTGCCCAACGAAAAACCAGCAATGCTGACTGCGAGGTTAAGGGAGTATGGGGACGCGAACAAGGGTGAGAGAGTCCCTCAAACTACCCCCGGCATACACGGTTGCGTGTCCATGGAATAAAATAAAAAGAAAGAGCGAGAGGAACGCGATTGTGAGCGTTTCGTATATGGATTCATCTCGATTTCGATAGGCTCCCGTGAGAATCGATTCTACAATTTTCCATCTTTTCCTCCTATTTTTTTCTACTTTCATTTTTTCAACTCTCCTCCGGGGGATAGGATATAAAGCATATACCTATACAGCCGTATCCTGTTATACGAAAACAGACTTAAATTTTTATCCGAATCGACGATTTCGATGAAAGTTTCCAGCCGGGGTATAAAGCCTGAAAAAAAACATCGCTCTTCTCACAATATTTTTTATTTAAAAAACACCGAACCGAATGATGAACCAAAATTGGACTTCTCTCCTGGCTCTCCTATTTGTTTTTCTCGATGGACCAAAAAGTGTCTTCCGTCTGTGCTTTTGTACATCGACTTGGGGGATGAAAATTCGCGTATCGATCAATCCGATGGTTTGAAAAATTTTAAAAATGGTTTAAAACGGATATAATCCGATTCGTATTTGTGCAACTGCCTTTCAACAAGGCGATTGCCTCTCGTTCTCTTCTCTTTTCTGAAATACATCCCTGCACGAGCCTAGACAGTTCCTATTTGACTTCCTGGGTTATTACCGTGCCGATATTATTATCGCGATGGGACAATGACAGCCGACTACCGAATCCGCACTGACAATGCCAGCTCTCTCCTGTACGTTTCTCCCGTTAGGCCAGAGTGTGTTTCACCTCCTCCACCCACCTTTGCACATATCCCTCGGCATGCTTCAACTAAAACCCAAACCCCTTGTACACGATTCTGGATGCAAACGAGGAGAGGACCGAGCTTGATTCTCCAGCCTCTATATGCCTTTCCATCGCGTATCCCTCCATCAACAGCATTGACGCGATATACCTCGTACACACCGTATATATCCCATCTGTAACGCATGTTTAGGTGACGCCGCGAGTCTCGTACAACAGATCTCTCTCATTAACAACTTATAATGGGAACGAACGCATCTATTGGGCCTTTATGTGCACATGTCTACTTTCATTCTTCACGCATTTTTACCTTGTTTCGTGGGAAATGTTAAGCATAATACAGCGTACTATTGTTTGCACGATGGAATTAATACGCGCTGCAATCTGATGGACCAATCCTGCACGAAACGACTGCCACGAGATTCTATCGGTTCTCGGCTCTCAAACACAACCCACCGTCTTTATTGAATCCTTTTTTCATCCCCGAGTCGCGCGGTAAGTTCCTCGGGATCATCGATACTTTTTTCCCCCGCCAAACATGCATCTCGCGCGATGTTTTGTCATTTCTCATCGCGTTATCAATGCGCCCCACATGTTGCCCATTGATCTAAGGCTCGCTCTTCCATCAATGCTTGTCGTTCGTACTTTTCCTCCAACGCCATTGGATTTCTATCTTTTTCTTTGTTCATGCATAAACTATATCGTATATGAAGGCTACTACACGTCCGCGTCTTCTCGCTTGACCCGCTTTATCTTTGCGTTGAGTGTCATAATTGCATAATACGTTTCACGGTGACTCGTCGTCCTCCCTTTGCAGATCGCAGTTTTCCAATGACATTTTCATGTTCCGCGATGTCACGTTTTGTCGTACATGACGAGTTTTTCTGGAGATTACATCTCAAATCATGTATCGACTACATTGACATCCACTCCTGCCGTTTTCTGCCCCTTTCAACCCCTAATGTCCGTCCTTGTTCGCAACCTTTTCCCATTCACTCTGATTTCTATTTTCATATTCATGCATACGATATACATTTATCGCTGAATATATCGCTGACTCGGTGAATATAGGAAAATGTTTCTTCCATCACGATACGTCTCTATATCGCCGTTAGCCTCCATACAAGGCCTCTCTCTCCCGATCAAGAAGCTTCCAATGTCGCTAACGCTCTCTGATTTTCCACCACTGGGTTGTACCACTGCTCGCTTTACTCGGTAATGCCTTGGCTACACGTACACGCGAAGTTATATGCAAACGTATACACGTGAGATGCGCCACCTCTCCGTCCTGTATCTCCACATTGTATCCGGCCCATTGAAACGACGAAACAATGCGTCGATGCCTCGTTTTGTCTCATGACTTATCGCCCATTGCGCGGCATGCACGGGGCAAGTCGCGGGAAGAAGCGGGAAACACGAAGAGATGCCGTTCGATAAGGGATGCTGCGTGGGGGGTCCTGCACTGAACAGCGATCGAAAGAAAAGAGTTATCAAGGGTGGAAGACGAGTCAACGGGAAGCGAAGGGAGCGCGGTAGCATTAATCAGCTAGTTTCACGTGGGTCGTTAATTAACCCCTTATCGAATGATTTTCCTTTTTCCTTTTTTTACTCTTATACCCTTGTTTGTTCGGCGAAATAATGGGAACACGTGGCGAACGGTGTGTTTTCTCTCAGGCTCCGAAATAAAAGCTGGTCCCGCGGCACGCAGGCGGTCGCGGTTAATTATTTCCTCGTCGCGTGTGTGCCGAGGAAAAATTAATTTTTAATTATGAAATTCTCGCGAGTATCGACTGTCAATCGAGTCTGGAAACATTGAGACGGGGTTTTTCGGTGCCTGCGTTCTACTCGGATGAAAAAAATGTAATTGCACCTCAACACGAAATAAAAAAAAAACCAACAACAAAAAATGCGATGGATGTTCCGGCGTTCTTTCGTCTTTGTAAGACACGAAAAAAGTTTGCGCGCAAGAGCGAGTCCACAGAACATGGCAACTTAATCAGCGTAATAAAGATGGATAACGAAATTGCTGTGAAATATAATGCAGGAGATGGGACGATTTATCAAAATTGTCGAATAGAAATGTTGAAAATGCACGTAAATTCGTGTTAACACACATTTTTCTGTATACATAAAAATACAGCCGCATGTCCGAGTTTGAATGTATAACACGGCTGCGGTAGTTACGCTATTCCCGCGATGTAAATGTGATATAAAAGAGTAGAACGAGGCAACGAATTATGTACACACACACAGCATGCATCTCGACGGCCTTCCGCACTGTTGAGCGCTGTCGTGAATTTATAGAAGCCTTTAAAAGGATAGAGCTCGAGTATCGC
Source organism: Heteropelma amictum (assembly GCA_959613375.1). Taxonomy (NCBI): domain Eukaryota; kingdom Metazoa; phylum Arthropoda; class Insecta; order Hymenoptera; family Ichneumonidae; genus Heteropelma; species Heteropelma amictum. Next base: position 3,788,485 of record OY390722.1, on the reverse strand, counting down.
CAACGCCCACGCGACTCAACGTTAACCGGACGCGTTTGCGGCTCGATTCTCGGCCGACTATAAGGGTTGCCGCTGGCTTTTGCCTTCAGCCCTTGGCCCTCCCGTCCCCCCGCTACTTACCGCAGAGTTTGCCACTGGAATCGCTTTGCATACCATTTCGCGCGGTTCCGCCAATCTCCGAGATCTTAATATCGGCGGTAATTTAGAGGGAAGAAAGAGAGAACGAGAAAGAGGTCGATTTCGCGTTCTGGCGCGTGTTGAACCTCCGCCGTACGGAGCAAGGTCGTTTTCGCGTTATATACCGAATTATACGGAATGCCGTTCGCATGCATACGTTCTTCAACGCTCCGACGTGAATGTTAAATTCGAAATCGAAGAAATTGCTCGCGAACCGATCGATAAATCGAGGAATCGATATTGCTTTTTTTGTAATTCGTCGGATTTGAAACTTCGAATAACGTTTGGCTTGTTTTTTTTTCATTTGTTCGCAGGTGAGTGAATCATTTGGATCGCTATGGGTAATCGAAACGTTCGAGAGACGAAAGCAAGTATTTTCTCGTTTAATAACAATTTTTCGACGTTAACTGAACCGGACTCTAGATTTTTCAAACGAGGATCACCTCAGGGTGCACATCCCCTTTATCGGAGCCTTGACAGGTCGAAACTCTTTAGCGTTGGGCCTCTTAACCTCCTTCGCGATATCGGCAAGGTTCGCTCGCGCGTTCCCACTTTTGTATACGTATGTATATCGTGAAGGGGCGAGAAAAAAGCATACCATCAGCTGGCAATTCCACTCAAAGTAACCAAGTGGCTCTCTCAGACCTTCGCGACTTGAGAGCGTACGTTCTAGGTGCAGTGGCGCCTAGTAGTAAAGATCAGCTATCAGTCGGACAAGACGATATCCCTCACCAATTATCGCCCGCCCTTTTAGAATCGAAAAAAAATGAACAAAAAAATTGAATCTCGTTAATTCTAGATACCCCTCCCCCCTCGGATTCTAATTACAAAAAGTCATGATCACATGTATCAATATCGTTAATTATCAATGAAAAATGACCTTTCGAACAATTTTGCGTTACTTTATCTTTTTTTTTCTCCATTTTACCGTCGTACGGTACTTTCTATCTTTGCCTCTTGCGTCTCATCCTCTGCTGCGTTATCAGAGTGTATGTGGGAGCAGCGTGAAACAAGATTCTCGCTCGCGTCAAGGTTCCTACGTGTATGTGTGGCACACACACGTACGAATGTGTATGTAGAGCGAGAGAAGCGCGCGTGCATTCGGGCATTTACATCAAGAGACTCCGGGACGATGATAATTAGTATATAAGGGCTTGGTTGAAACATACGAAACCCCTAGAGTCCGCAGTGCCGACTTTTGTAGACCACTGGAGTCTGTCGTCATCTCTTTCTCCTTTCATCCCTCACTCATTCTCACCCCCACTATGAGAGAGGGATCTCTCTCTCTCTCTCTCTCTCTCTCTCTCTCTCTCTCTATCTCTCTATCTCTCGATGTCTCGTGAAAATCTTTCCCCACTTATCTCCAACTCCTTGCCTTCTCGCAGCAAGTGTCGCAGAGTCGTGGCGCACATGCAGCGAACGAAAGAAGAAAAAAAAAGAAAGAAATAAAAAAGACACGCGGATCCGACGCACCCTCGTGACCTCTTGCATTTCCCTTTGCACCCTTCAACCTCCTCTTTCGCCCTCCATCTTTCTTCCCTCTTCGCGTTTTCTCACAATTTGGCTGCCTTCTCATTGATGCACTCTGCGAGAGTCTCTTATATTTTATATCACTTCCACGCCCCACACCCCTTTTCCTCAAGAGACGCCGAAGCCAATTTGGAGAGAGACGGAGGGAGAGAACAAGAAGCCGAGGACGACCCGGCTTCATTCACCCTTCCGCCATTTTTTTTTTCTATTCCCCTTCTCGGCGCTCCTTATTGCGAAACTAACAGGAAAATAATACCCGGTTGATTGGCAATTTAGCGTCGAGATTGGAGCGCGCGAGAGGCTTCCTCTCTCATCTTTCCTCCTTTCTTCCGTATTCCCGTGGACCGCGGGGAGAGACTCTCATCGGCTCGCGGGAAACTTTAAGCGCGTGAAAAAGGGAACGGAAACTTCCCTTTCCTTCCTCGTCAAAGGTAGACGCAGATCCGTCAATTTCTCCCGTCAATTTTACGAGTTCCATCAATGAAATTTGCCACATTTCACAAACTTTTCGGAATGCCCGGTGGACGCCGACGCTCCGAAGGAATTTCGAAAAATCCCGCGAGCGCTTTCCGCGCGTCTTTTTTCATCCCCTCTGCGCGCATCAGCTCGAGCCTCGATGAAAAACGGTAGCCGATAAATTTTGACAGTATTCTGTCCATTGCATTGCAATAATACCCGACCATATATTAAAGGTATATACGCGATCAAGCCGGTGGATGAGGGGTTGGTGGATCGAGGGATGAAATCGCGGTAAAAGGGGTGAAAAACTGAAAGGGGGGGGGTGCAGCGGCACGGCACATATACCCTCAGTGCTTTCGTATAGTTTGTACGGTAACATATTACGAATTAATACCAACTGCTACGGTGAAATATTACTGCAAAATACTGACCGTTATTTCGTTCTACCGACCCTCCCCTACCCCCCTCTGCAATGTGAAAATTGTTATTATACGTTCGCGTTATACTTCTTGCGAATTTATATTCGATATGCCAACCCGCACCCCGGTCCCGCTCCCCTTACCTCTCGTGCCAGCAGAATGGTGAAAAATCGTTTATGAGAAATAATAGTAAGTGAAATATTAAAAAATGAAAAATTAGCCCGCTGCACGAATCTCATTGCTGGAAAATAATTGCCCTCCGGAACTTCGGCATGGCTTCTACTTTTTTTTATCAACGTTTGTCATAAATTTATTATTATTATATTTGCAATTTACGACTCTGTATCCGCTGAATAAAACTCCGAGCAGCGATACATTGCACGAATTTAATCTTGTCATTATTATTATTATTATTATTATCATCAGCGACGATGATGAAAAAATCATTCGTTCATCGAATAAGTATAAAAATGAATGGCGTTTGAATAACATGAAAGATTCAAAGTCGTCTCGATAGAATGTGCTGTCGATAAATGTTTTTTTTTTTTTTTTCAATTAGTTTATACCGGTATTAATTATTGATCGGTATTTTGTATACGAATGACGGTTTTCTCGATGATTTATTTTTTTCGCCACCTCTCGTACAGCGCGTGTAAAAATGTTACGCGCGCACGTACAAACGCGAACCGTTTTAACGATTATCGCGATACAAAGCGTATGGTCACGCTCATTAAAAATGCTTTTAGCGTGGCACTCTGGCTTTTTGGTGGAAACCGGAATAACCGCAAGACTATATATACAATAAACGAGGGTGTGTTTATACCCATATGTTGTATACAAACTCGCAAATCTCTCACTCTTTTGTTTATGAATTTGTAATCGCGCGCTGTACCACATATCTCACTGTGCGACAATGAGCCAGCCGAAATCATTTGTTCAAAGTGTTAAACGTTGTACACTTTTTCCCAACGCCCTTTCGCGCATATCGCGTAACGTGCTCCCCAAAAATGACTTTTACCAAATGCGAATATACACCATTTACGATTTATTACAGCGAGATGCGAATTTTGATCATATCGAGGTAACGTGATACGTTTGGATTATTCAAATTTCATCCCCCCCTTGAATCTTTAAAGCTTTATCGCTGCAAAACGCAACAAAATAAAAATTTCCAATTGTAATAATTATGTCATAAAATCGCAAAAAAAAATTATGCTCATATTTTTTGCTTAATTTCACGAAATAACTCTTCACCAAAAATCTACTGAATAATAATTTGTAAAAAAGCTCATACTTACTGTTGTTTGTTTTATACCTCAGGTTGCACAAAATTAGACAGTTTTTGGATGATTGTAGGATAAAGCGATCTTTTTCAACCCGCACCGTGTATACAAAAATTTGATTTTCAGTAGCGATAACGATCAATTTTTGGGAGGAATCGAGTTCTCAAATTCGATCGCAATGAACGGTGTTAAAATTGACGCGGTCAGTATAAATCTGTAAATTATATTCAGCGTGAAATTTGACACCAGTTCGAGATACACCGTGCCGGTAAAATCAATGGGGGGAAGCATCAGTCGATTCCCTCTCGCGTATACACTCGGCTCGTTCATTATTATCGCTATCAAGCTGATTAGCCGGTGAGCTCTCGGATGGAGAGGAAAAGGCACAACTGCTTCGATTCGCGGTCATACCGGCTTCATACAGAAAGCAGCGAAAATGAATGAGAGACGGAGAGAGAGAGAAAGAGAGAGAGAGAGAGAGAGAAAGAGAGAGAGAGAAAGAGAGAGAGAGAGAGAGAGAGAAAGATCAGTGAAACTTTAATCTTATACGGTCCATATTCGATGCTGCGCTGACGCACGCGCAACGGCAGAGCATCACACGAGGTGCGCAAGCTTTTACATGATAAATCACTGACATTGAATTATCGCCACTGTTGCGGCCGAGCCTGCGATTTCCCAATTATTTCGTACACGAGTTTCGCGATGCTGTGGGGAAAAATGAAAACGCATAAGCGCGATAAACAACGAGGACACGAAATAACTATTGAAATAAATGCTTGAAAACGAAAAAAAAAAGAAAATATTCGAGTTTTAAAATAATCTCGCGGATCGCAATAAAATCTGCCGTCATTGTGAGCAACGATGAAAATGTATCGACGAATATCTTCGATAAAAATTGTTTCTTTTTTTTTTTGCACGCCATGAGAAAGAGAACAAAGTGTCAAATGCATCGCCTTGCTGGTTATCTCTTGTCATCTTTGAACTCTGCGTGAATCGCGTGAAAAAAAAAGCGAACTAATAAGAACCCGAGAAAAAATTGATCGAACGAATAACGAGCGCATGAATTCTCGAACGACCAGCACTTTTGGGATTTCCCGTCGAATTAAATGGGACCCGAGCCACTTTTCGGCGTTTTCATCGTAACGCAAAAATGAAATACAGCGTAGAATTTTTTCATCATCCCCATCCGCGTATCCGGTCGATCTTGTTTTAGTATGCTTGTATATATGCGCGACCCTTCGGAGCGTAAACTGAAAAAATCGTGCACAGTTTTTTTTTTTTTTTGAATCTGGTTCATACATACTTTATTTCTCTCCAGCCGCATATTAACCGACACTCCATCGTGTCGATATATTCGAAAAGAGCCAATTGATTGTTTCGATTAATCGTGGAATTTTGGACGATGCGTTCGAATGCGTTTATCGCTGGATGTGTGAGAAATTTAATATCGATACAGCTGTTTTTGTTATTTCGACAATTAAGCGAATATTTGCGATTTATCGCAGATTATTATACAGTTTTTCATTATTATTTAAATCTCATGACGAAAAGAAACTTGAAAAAAGTCATAACTTTTTCCTTCTTTTTTCACTAAAATTTGCAATCGAGGGAGAAAAATAGGGAAAATTGAAAAGGGCACGAGATTTTTTTTCACGCTGGAATAATCTTGACATGGTCGACCGGCGTATTATCGCTCATCAATTCTCAAATTCGTTTATTTCGCCTGGTACACGGTGAAAAATGATGAATATGGTAATTTTTTTTTTTTTTTTTCATATGGTACTCTTTAATTATTACCTCACTCATCAAGGGAACGGACGAGGCTGTCCTCGGCTCGCCACGATGCTAATTTGTGACCGTCTATCGGGACAAAAAAAAAAGCGGCGAATGTGTAAAAAAAAAGTGAATAAAAAAAAATTAAATCAATCCAATGTGAAAAAGTGTTTACCGAATTTTTTTTTATTATCGTTCATCGGCCGCAGCCCCTCCACGTGTGGATATTTGTAATTACAGAAAAAACGCACTGCGTACAAATTTGTTTGACTCTCCGTCGTTTTTTACGCGACATTTCGACGTAATTTTTTTTTTTCGATTTTAATTTCGTACCAAATGAAGCGCGGACATATTCCATGTCTCAATCCCCCGCCCGCCTCCCCCAACACCCACGCGAACGAATCGCACTGTTGATATTCGTTATTAATTTTTAATCACTATGTCGTTCGCTCCCCAGCCATTTTTTTTCTCCTCTCGCTTCACTCTACAGCTCTACCCACTCATGGAAACTTTTAATTCATCGGAAAACATTTTTACAGCTGACAAATTTGTTCATCCCTCGTTTTTCACTCGACCGGTACTGTTTGTGTGTTTTTTTTTGTTTTTTCATTTCGAAAATTCGGCTTCGTATCGATTATGCAGTGGCAGCGGAATACGAAAAGAATTACACACCCCAATCGGACAATTTTTACGAGAAATCTGTGGCTTAACCTCGTGTATTCCTATTATATCGGTATACGAATCATCAAAATCTCGATTGATATTTTTCACAGACGGAAAAAAAAAAAAGTTTCGCCCTGTTGCAAAATAACTGTTTTTGCCTCGTTTTTTTTTATCCTCCGCAATACGCATCGCGTATGGAAGGAATAAATAACCGATGTTTCTTTTACGCGATATTGATTTTTGCTATGCATGCATGTATAATATGCGCGACGCGATTATTTGTCAGCCGAATCAAAACGAAATCAAGCGGGTAGGATAAACGCGCACTTTTTTTTTCACAAAAATCCCATCCCGTACCCTCGTTTTCTGCTTACTCTCCTCTCGCATTCCCGTCGACTCCATGCATATTAATTTTAAGCCCGAAAAAAACTGACGTTTCGGGGGAAATCGGGTCGCGATATTTGAGCCTAACACCGCCGAGACCGGCGAATCAAAACGATATAGAAAACCTCGAAAGGGCAAGCCCGGCACGCGTTACGACATTTGTCGATTATTTCCCGTTCGGCGAGGAAACACGCGCGTAAAAACCGATCGGCAATCACATATTAATAGATCGGTCGGTGCAATATGCTCCGAGATAAATGCGCGCGCGTGTAGATGTATATTAAAAGATTTTCAGCTCGGGAATGAAATGCCAAAAGCGTGTTTTTCTCCGTTCAACGTGAAGCGGCTAAAAACAACGCGTTTCTAAAAGGAAAAACAAGCGAGGCGGAGTAAGAAAAACGAATCATTGGGTTAGTGGGTTAAAAAATTGATAAAAGATAAGCGCAAAACATCGCGCGTTGTTGGCAAGAATAACACACGTGCCTCGCGATCGGGATGTATTTTTAATCGAGGAAGAAAGAGCGCGAGAGAAGGAAAATGCCACATCGAGAAAAATAAAATGATTCTCTGAAAAAAAATAATGCAACGAGACTCGTTGGATTTTCAATCGCGCGATCGCAGCATCACCGTTAAGGGATGTTAAAAAGGGGCCTCGAAAAAAGCGCGGAACTTGAAGAGAGGGCGTGAAAAGTCAGAGGATCAAAAGAAAGGGAAGCTGTGTGTCAGGGTGCAAGTAGCAAAGGCGGAAAAGTGCAGACAAGTTTTTGCCTCATCATCCCTTGGGGGGGGTGCGCGCGGCGGAGGCGGCGGGAAGTAGGAAGCATTTTTCACAGTGCACGATAAAAAATATGCCCAATTTCGGCAGCGAGCGGACAATACAGCGGAGGTCATCGCGGCGGAGTCGGGGAAAATGAAAGCATAGAAACAAATGTGAAAAAACAATACAAAGCCGCGGGAAAAACGAACGTGACTGCGGTGGAGAAAAAAAAGAGGAAGAATAAAAAAGCGAGTGAAGGCTTTTGCCGCGAGAGGAGTGAACGAGAGACAAGGAGGGCAAGAAAGGGCGAATCCGCGTGTAAGAGTGTAGAGTGCCACGAAAAAAAAGGAGCCGGAAGAATGGGGAAACGCGCAAGAAAATAGAGAAGTATGTACACCGGCGAGAAAGGGGCCTACAAGGGTAGTTCTGGAAGGTGGAATCTCTCTCGTACCAGCTTCAAGTATTTCGGTCTTTGATGTACGATTCTGTCCTTCTTTTTCTCTCTCTCTCTCTCTCTCTCTCGCTCGTTTCACCGTAAACTCAGCATACACACCAGAAACAGCAGTTTTTAGTGGTGGAATTGGCCTCTTCTTCCAGTACGTACCTACCCCCTTCCAACTATCACCACCACCACCACCACCACCGACGACGACATCATCGTCGTAGTCATGCCATCAAAGAAAGTACCTTGGAAGAGGACGATGCGCCGCAGCTTTGCCCTGCACACACCAATACGCACATTTGCATGCACACACCGACAACCGTCACGTGCATGCATACGGTTTGAGAGCGCTAACTTTCTTTGGACGATGAAAAGGGACAGCAGGGGTCGCGACAACCAGAATTCCGGAGCGAATGAAGCAAAAAGGGGATGAAAAAGATTCTCATCCCCTTTTTTGTTTTATCAAACACGGCGATTTTCAAACACGATGAAGCCGCGATGATGCCAACAATAACAATACTTTTTTCCCCTATCAAACAACGCGAACGATTCGGATAAAATTGCAAGATTCTCCGAGGGAACTTTGGAAAGATCGTAATCGATCTAACCCTTCGATTTTCGGTATATAGTTTTTCGATGACGTCGGAAGTACTCGTTTTAAGAAAAAAACATCGTTAAATTTGTTTGAACTCCATCATTTTCCAAATCGGTCAAAAAATGTCATCGATTTATCCGACAATCGTGGACTCTATTGCATTCCCCTGTAGCCACAATTTTGTATTTGATACACGAGATAACGCGACTTACTCTGGTTGATGGTTCGGCGCATGCAGCCAACGCCGTCGCACACCTGCGGCGATTCAACCAGGTTATGCGCGCGTGTATATATATAAAGCCGAGCAGGGTCTTTATCGGTCCATCGACCATGAAATTCGTTTACCGAAAATCTACTCTCGGGATATTCAACGATGTATCGTATAGAAACGATCTACCGTTATTTTCCATTTTCTTCATTCGAGACGCGAAATTAATAATGACGCAAACAACAATCCCATCGAGGCATCAGCGTGTAAAATTGCGTTTCGACGATTCGACGTGTTGCCTCCCCATCGTCGTGCGTATAAATGATTATTCATCATTTGTACACATTTATCAGACGATGGAAAGTATATACGATGGAGGCCAAAAATTGCATGTTTTTTTTTCATTCAACTTTCAAAGAGAAAAAGATGCGCGACTGTAGGGAAGAAAAGGCACGGTCGAGCATCGCGGTTTATCTCGGACGCGATCAATGCAACGCAAGGGTGTCTGAGAAATACCACTCTCGGTTATTGTTTTCTCTTCCCTTCTCTTTTTCCCCATTGAATACGGAAATTACGCGTGAAACTTTGCTCCTACGTTCACACACACACACACACACTTTTTCGAAGGACTGACGAGCTAATCTCTGCAATTTAATGATTTTTTCGTTCAAAACAGAGATATACTTGTGAAGAAAAAAAAAGATTTTTTGCCAATTGATGCGATGCCCGAAGCGAATGAGAAATGTTCTCCCTCTTCCCTTGTTTCGCTATAAATCCGCGAGGGAATGCCGGGGGTTTTTGAATTTCATGAAATTTCGCTCCATCCCCCCCATCTTCATAATCGGATGGATTCCTTTTTTGAATAATGACGAATGCACTATTCTCAGAACGCCGCGATCGAGATCGTTCAATATTAAAATCCTCGTTATTAAAGCACGACTCCATAAAATTAGCTTTTATGGAGTCGTGCTCGCGAATTCTCGTAGATCCGCTGTATCATTCGGCTATTTAAAGAATCGTCAAAATCATCTCGCTATGGAAATTTTACTTCCTCGCGACAGGGACGAAGATCCTGAATTTTGTAATATATCGGTTTTTTTCCGACTCTGCAAAGAAAACTATGTAGCTCGCTTTATTTTTGTGTTGTCAGAGACGAATGATGTCCCAGATCGTTATTCGGGCAAAGAATAAACGTCGTGAAAAATTAACGCAAATCGTGTTTTTTCTTTCGAACCATGCACGGAGTATTTTATTTTGAGATTCTGTGGTTTGTCGGGATAATTGACATTTCCGCAATTCGAGAGGAAATTCTGAGAGAAAGAGAGAGAGAGAGGGGATCTCGAACTCGGTGAAATTGTTGATGGATGATGAAAAAAAGGGTCGAACGGAAACTTTCAACGCACTTCTTCGTATACGACAACCGACGTAATTATTCCTAATTATTTTTCTCTCGAATGGGAATGACGATTGAGTCGACCAGAGCCCGCGGATCATTAATCACAAATCTCTAATCATACGTAACATACATTTCGATATTACATCGGGGAAAATGTACGCGTTCACAGTAGCCCGTACAAACAGATTGCATTTATCGTTCGACAAATAAACATACAGATGCATACACATTTATATATGTATATATGTGTATCTGTAATATATATATGACATTGTGACGCCTCGGGCTGCAGCGGTTAGGTGGATGCTGCACGCTGTACCAAGCAGCCCTTTGAGGCCTACCTTTCGCGTATTACCAAAGGGGCCCGGGAGCCCTGTTCGCCGATTACATCGTTCGAGGTGGGCTTTCCTTGTGTATCGTTCAACTCATCCTCTCTCTATCCATCTCTCTCTCTCTCTCTCTGTATTCCTTGTATATATATCTCTTCTTGGCGCTCTCCTCTGCAAGTAGATATTCAGAGTGAGATGGAAGCGATTCTACACGAGAACGGACAGTGTCTAGCGTCTATCCGACGATATCCATACGAACTAGATGCATACACGTACACAATTACCGATACATACTTGGAAAGATCAGAAGAGAGAGAGAGAGAGAGAGGGAGGGAGGGAGGGAGGGAGATCGTTAGAGCAAAGTGTGCGAGTGCATATTCGTGTTTGTGACGTCGGTGATCAGCCCGTTCCGCTTTCCTCGTAGCCTGGCCAGCACAGATACTGCACGCTAATGCGCCGGAATAGATTAATTCTGACCAATAGGAGAAGCCCCGATCGAAGCGAGGAGCAAAGGGGCAGGGGGGAGGGCTCGGAGCACATTACTCAATTATTTACGCTTCATTAAGTATATATCCAATGCCACCGAGTGTGTACCAGCGGCAACGCTCGCGCCGACTCTGCTGAGGGAACCCTGTACGATGATGATATGAGGCTGGTGAGACTTTCACGCAGAGGGGAACCGCATGTGTATTCCTCTACCTTTTCTCTCTCTCTCTCTCTCTCTTCACCCTCTTCCTCCCTTCACTTTTGCCTCCTTCCTCTTCCTTCTCGCCGTCAAGTTCCATCCCTCTCACGGCAGACTCGAATACACTCGTATGTACACCGGGAAACTCGGTACATAATGTATGGCGAGCGTGTGTTGGGGTAAGCGACCAACTACCCCATCCCCCCGTAAACCACCTCGCTCGGTGCTGCTGCTGCTGGGAACCTTCGCGGCGCGGGCGGAGGGCAAAAGGGGTTTTTCGAGAGGTGGGTCTAACTTAATTATTCGAGAAATTCAGCGATCCATTCCTGAACCCTCTACAACCCCAATATCAGCGCCGAACCCCCCTTTATACAGTACTGCTTGCTTCGCTGCCTCCTATCGTGCAACCTGCATGCATTTATATGTACACATGTGTAATGTGCACATATTTATATACATGCATATATATATAATAGAAATGTATATATATATGTAGCTTCGCTTCCGAAGCTACTTCAATGAGGAACGCGCTCGCCGTTCAGGTCTCTATAACGTCAATCCGGCCCTGTTCCTCCTTCATGTACACTCTCATACCGCCAGCTCTCAACCTTATTTCTGGACCGCAAGGATGAGCGACTGAGCATATCGATTTTACATGGAATTCTATCTTCATCACGCGGAATGTCCATCGTGCGCACTCGAGCATCTTGTTCCGGTGGCTTTTCGCACAGCCACCGGGGTTCCTCTTTGAGTTTTCGCAAAAAAATACATCGCCCCTCGAGTTTCGACGCTTCTTCACCCTCCGAGTGTTTTAGGCCCGAAAAGACCCATCGCTCATTCCGAATCATAGGACGGAAAAAAAAGACGTTCGAATGACGTTCCTCTCCGCGATAAATCGTCCAGAACTTTCATCATAAATATTCATAAAACTCGAATTAATTGCCTTTCCGATCGCATCCAAAGAGAATGAAGAGAGAAAGAGGAGTAGCAAATATAAAATCGTATCTGAAACATCGATCATCCCGTTTTGTATACGCCGGCGGTCGCACTCTGCTGCTATAGCGAAGAGCCGAGAGAGAGAGAGAGAGATGAGAATAAGATGAAAGAAATGATCGTGAAAAAGACGAGGAGTTGCGGATCGCGCTGTGAGGAAGCGTGTATGTAACGCCCAGAAATAAAAGCATATATAGATGAGCAGAATGCGATACCATTCTCCCTCTCACCTCATCGCCCCCCTCCCCTCACCCCGCCGCCCGCCTCAGCCCCTTTGGGTCTTCGGGCGGACTTTAATTATCATCGCGCATGGAATTGTTTTATATGCCAGGAAGCACTTAAATAATAATTCACCAAGCCGAATATACATTCTTATACCGCCACTCGGATGAGAACGTGCATTACGCGAATGTGTCTTATCTCACACGTGTGCGTTGCTGTGTCTCTGTATTTTCATACGTTTATCTATATATGATTGTATATACGTACAGGGCATTTCTATGTACGTATAATTACCGCCAATCTGTATACCCAAAGACTCTTTTTCTACCCAATTATTCAAAATGAATTTCATCAAGTAAACGTCCACATTTACCGCATAACAAAACCTGCCCAGATCGATTTCTCAATAACTCATTTTTTCAACCGCCTGCTGACGCCGCCTGCTGACGAAAATTGGGGAAAAAAATCGACAAACCGCGGTTATACGTTTTTTTACAAAAATTCGAATTTCCTTTCATACTTTTTACGAATTATTCGAGGAAAAAAATACGCATTTTCCCCTGCAAGGGAAACCGACGAATAAAGTGTAAAAGAGGCGTTAAAAAATGAGTTGACGTCGGTAACATGGAATAACCCATATACATGGACATCGACCAACTTAGATAAATGTAAATGTATATATATATATATATAGATATGTATGAATTAACAATTCCGCGAGTATATATATGTATAAGCAGTTTGCGATACGAGAAGACCCGCGGAATATATACACACGATCGACTCTCCCGATAAGAACTCGTCGGACTCTTAGGTGGGCGGAATTCGTTTATATAGTATAAGACCTCGAAAGGCTCGAAACAATATGTGCGCTGCTGGCGGTAGTGTAACGCAAAGATGTAGAAAATTGCCGGTGCGTTACGCTACGCGACCAACATTCGCAGGTGTGTACGTATATACATTTAAATGTCCATACATATATAGATATATATATAGCGATCTAACGATCCCGCGTGATATCATCAAAAAATCATTCCTTTTTTTTTTTTTCATATATACCCACACCGAATTTCATATGCCTGAATAAAAATCCAGATATGTATAGAAAAATGATTTATATATACCGGAGATTCAGCACCGATGCGCTAATACCGATATTAAATACCAGGGGACGTTCGCAGCTTTTCTCCTGAAAAAACTCGGAACGCACTGACGAATATTGTCAATGCAGGATTTAGGATTTAAAATTTTGCATTTTTTTTTAGTTGCTGAAAAAGACGAAGAAAAAGTGTGAATGGAATTTCCAATTTTGTTCTGGCAGAATGTGAACGAGAGTCGAAATAAAAATCGAAGAAGCGTGAAACGCCCCATACGTATGCCACGTGAATGCGAGGCTGAATAACAAAAGGCGCGTTATAATTATATTCGCGAATTAATTGTAGTGTGATTAAGCAAAAAATTAAGTGGTACGATCTAAAATATCTAAAATAACATATATTTTACACGCTGTATATACGCGGGCAAACGTTATTCGCAAAAACGAGTTTAATTGGGCACGGAGCAAAGCAAATATCGCGTTTCTTCAACGAGAGATAATATATACAGATTAACGTTTTCTTATTTATACAGCTGTAAAGGCAGACCTCGAAAGACGCGAAGCAAAAAATCTTTCTTGTTTAAATAAATTAACTAAAACATATGATGCTAAGAATATCAACGATTATTATTCTTTACCGATAAAAATTCAGCATTCGACGTTAACGTGTTTTCGGCGAGCTGCGCGATTATTCGCCACAAAATTTCCGAAAATTTTCGCACACGCCGCAAGCGCGCGGAGAACGAAGATTCCGCGCTGGTTCGTTTCGATGATTTCAGTCGGGAGGATACATTTTTTTTTTTCTGTGAAAAAAAAATAACAAATCTAAACAGAGACAACGGCAGATCGGAAAGAAGCGACGTTCGAGTTGTAATTCTCGAATATACGTGGGAGGATAGCGTGAAGATACTTCCATTAAGAGGAAATGAACGATTAGGAGAGAACGATATTCTCGCTGTATCTCCAAGCGATAATTACTTTTATCTCGATCTACAGATCGTTTATTTTAAGCGTATACATTTTACTGATGCGTTATCTCGCGAGGTCATAAATAATATCGCGCGTGAAATGTCAGAAAAAGAAAAGGATATCAATTCTTTTCGATCTTTTTCAAACGATTTTTTTTCGCGAAAATTACCGCCAAAGCGCGGCGTTGACTTTTGCTCCGTTTTTGCAAATCGATGGTACACGTTCTGGTTCACGCGCGTTTTGCGAAAAGTAAACTGTAAACGGAAGGGGCGAAATTAAAATAACGCATCTGCGAAAATCCACGAGGAATTTTGTCTCCCTGGTTTTTTTTTTCTTCCACTCGATTTCGGATGCTTCAAGTGGAATATATTTCAATGATGGCGTTCACCCGCCGCGCGCGGCTCGTCTGTGAATCGCGAGGGTAATTCAATTCGGTTGAAATCGATTGTCAAAATAATTCATGTCTCGAAAATGTATGATATCACGAGATAAGGATTTGAGTAATTCATTTCTCACTGTGATTTATCGATTGATCGGTGAAAGTTAATTAGTATCGTGAATCTTTTATTAATATTCGTACGTTGATGAAATTTTCATTTGTTATAAGAAGGAGGATCGCAGACAGGGTTGGAAGAGAACTCTCGTAATAAGCAGTCGTGCGGGGTGTATGCTTTAACGGAGAAACGACGACGTGCGGTGTTAGATTTTAGGAAAGAAAGAGAGAGAGAGAGAGAGAGCGGAAAATAAGAGGGAAGGGCCTCTTAGCACTCGCTACCATATACTATACTGACAGCCCAAGCAAGCTTGCAATATTAATGCAGATCGTGCGGGGTTTATTGACTCGGGAACGCGGCTGATGTCTCCAGACACACCCCGCAGCCTTTTGCACGATTTATCGAAAATTCTCGCGCGCGCGGGTTCAATAAACTGTCAAATGAAATTGAAAAAAAAAGCAAAACAAGAATCCGTCTCGCCAAAATCTCGCCGCATGCCCAAATTGCACGTCATTTAGCCTCGAGAAGATAGGCGGAGAAGAAAAATAGTTCCAACGACCGAAGCAATCAGCTGCTGAGAACTGGCGAAAAAAAGTGGCAGCAATTTTTTTTTTTTTTGCCATTTGACAATCGCGAAACTTTCAGTCCCTTCTTTTCCGACGATAAAAGCTTCTCGCGGAAGCCAAAACCCGTTTTTTCCATTTTTTTTTTTGCAAATCAAACTCCGTTGCCTGCATTCCCACTTTTTTATTCGTTATTATTATTATTATTTTTTTATTCTTTTCGCGAAGCGCGCGCGCGCGTCGAATCAAAGGCCTCCGCGAACGAGACAATTGCAGCATTCGAACGAAATCCAATAAAATATAGAAAGCGCAGTGGGACTGAGTGGTCCGGGGGTTGTTATATGTCGCGGGGGAGGAAAGCTCCGAGCCCGTTGGCGCGTCGAGAGAATACAGACGGTTGTGCTGTGGGCAAAGAGTCGAAAGAGCGAGAGGGAGCGAGAGAAAAAAGGGCGAGAAGGGCATGACCGAGTACCCAACTGGTGGAAAACTTTTGATTGGGAAACTCGTCAAACGGCGAACCGCGAGCCTTCATGGACCAGGGAATTTTTTGTTTTTGTCTCTTGGCAGCATGCACGGATGTATGCATATCGCTTTTTGTATTCGCACGGTTATAAATATACATATACATGTAAATATATATTCATACGGAGACGTTCGCATGAAAACCCTTCGCTACGTTGTTATTATTATTAACTTGCAAAAAAAAGTACGGGAAAATATTCAAAAACAGCCATTGAAAAAGAATGAAAAAATGGCTTTCCTCAACAGCATCTTCCCAATGAAAAATTCGGCAATAACACAAAAAGAGAAGCTCGCGTCGTTTTCCAGCGTGATTACGGTTTTAATAGTTTCGCTTCAAAGATCAAAACGCTAAAGTGCTGGAAAAAAAAAAGCACAGAGTCAAAACGTTCGAGCGCGAAATAAAGTGAGATTTACGCGGACGGCGCGCCGAGCTTTGGCGTTTCATTTAATAAATGTCGTTGCTTTTTTATGCGCAAAGTTTCAATTAATTTTCTTCGAGATGCCCTTTTCCGCGATTCATTTTGTTTTAATTGTAATTTATCGTGTTCTTTTTGCTTTTTTTTTTCTCTTCAACTCGGCGATCGTAACGAATTTCGTACGACGTTATATTTACAACTCGGCGCCGGCGTCTCGACGACGCGGACGACGACGTTGACGACAACGAATAAGATCGTAAAGTGTTTAGTTATTGCGCGAAGGGGAATAATGTTCACCGGATTGTTCCGCGTATACCGGAGTATGTAGGGAAAAGACGAAGAAAATGTTGAATATGGATGGTGATGGGATTCTCGAGCGCGTATATATCGACGTTGAACACACACGCGGTCTGCTCGCGGACGGAAATAATTCCCGAGTAATTTTAACCGCGCGGCTTTTCTCCCGTAACAATAATAGCAAAAGAGCAAAAGTGAACGATCACACACGAGAGATTTATCGTACGCGGGCTTGTATGAAATTCTCATACATGTGAATAAAAAAATTTTTTAAAAACGCAACAAAAAATGAACAATTTTTCATTGAAAAATGGTCCATTTTTTGTTGCCAAGAGAAAGTATATTGCTTTCTCTCAAATCCAGTCATTCAGTAAAACTGATAATTAATCGAATAATCGTTTATGAATATTTGAGCTGAATAATGAAAATAATATCTCGATAGCAGCGATTTTTTTTTCATTATTATTATTTTTATTCACGTGGCGGGAAAAACGGTGAATTAAAACTTGTGATATTATTCTTCATTGATATGAAGAATGATGAGAAAAACCGTGCCCCGCGGCAGTGTGCGATAAATAACAGTTCTCCGTGTAAGTATAACACCGGTGGTAAAACTTTTGTGCACATCTATATAACTACTAATATATATTTTTAGTGCACAGGTGCACGAGCTCAGAGCACACCTCCGAGTATTTTCTTTGGCCGAGGTCGTTACGAGAGAGAAAGAAAAAGAGCGGCGAGGAGGGAAGATGGAAAAAGTAAGAGAGAGAGAGAGCAGAAGATCGCGAACGATATTTCATTCGATATTGCACCCTGGCATTATTTCTCTATTTCGGTCCAGCACAGCCTCCTTTCTTCTCTGCTACTCTCTCTCTCTCTCGATCTCACTCTCTTTCCAGCTTTGTATGTTATATCTTCTCATTTTACATCTCGCTCGCACTATCGTTCGGTTTCCTCCGCACTCTGCGCCTCGCGGAGTTTTCTTCATTCACCCCTTTCTCTTTCTCCACAACGTACCGAGAATAAATTGTTTAATTTATATTAAAAATAAATATAGCGCCACGGGTCGAGGTCTCGAGACCCGCTTGCCAACGGAAGCAGAAATATTACTTTTAATATTAGCATTCGTGTACCAACCCTCTCACCCATCGTTTTTTTTCCCCTTTCAACACAACTCCAGCACGAGTGCGTGTGTTTTTTAATGTATATATTTTTTTCATTTGCTCACTGGAAAAGCAGAGACGCGAGGAGAAAGAGAGAATAAAAGAGAGGGACTGGCATAGTGGAGAAATGAAAGAAGGGAACAGGGAAGAGAGATTCACGGCGCGCAAATGTCAACGATGAGAAATTAGATGAATCGCGTGCGACAATTTATGGTACAAAAGAGCCAAACATTCTTTCGTTCGGGCGCGAATGTTAATTGAGAGCGATAAATCAAAATTAATATCGAACATTTTCGTACGAGAATTGTTACGGAATATATCGCGCGAATTACGTATCGTCGAAAATTTATTATTCGCAAAATCACGATTGCCGAGAAGTTACCTTGTTCTTTCCGAATCCAGCACCGAAAAATTCGTCATTCTGAAAAATTTGAAAGAAAAGAACTGATTTTCGACCCTCGTTGTTTCTTGGCGACAATTCATCGCAAATTAGCTCTGTAACGACCCTATTTAGACGAACGCATCCAACATACCGATAACCTCGTGCATACACGCAAATTTCGGTGATGGCGAAAGATTTTTTCGAATTTCCCGTGTAAGATGCGTGGATTAACACCCGGGATATCCGTCGTGCACCCTTGCACGTGTGACTGGCGCTGCTCGTCCACGAGGGTGCGCGGTGTGTTCGCTGGCAATCGCCCCGACGTGAACTTCTCGCCCACGAGGCTGGTGCACCCTCCTTTTATATAATGTAAGTGATGAGAGAAAGATGGGAAGAGAGAGAGAGAGAGAGAGGAAGCAAGAGAAGAAATAGCGTCGAGTGAGACGATGGCATGCTGGAGAAAGGGTGTTCAGGGGTGAGTTTGGACGAGGGACGATAGCGAGCTAGATGAATAGCAAGCCGTCTACGAATATTTTACGAGACGTATTAATATTTCAGTGTCTCATCTCATGGATGTATCGAGGTAACATAATGCTGTGCTATAGATAGCTCCTTATTAAACCAACGGTCTGTACCCCGTCGTTGAGCAACGCCTGATTCTGCGCTATGCAATATTTATATATATGCATATAGTATACTAACACACACACGCACACACACACATGTATATATGTATATATAATGCAACAGTAGTATATAGAAGTGCATTGGTGGGTCCATAGTATATATATATATATATGTATCTCATGTAAGCTACAGTAAAGGGTGCAGCTTGCCTTTTATGAATACAGCATAGCGTATGGAGTATAGTATGCATATTTAGGAAGCATGTAGACGACTGCAAACTCGTGCGGTAGACATTTCTTCGCGAAACTAAAAAAATGTGCGACCTTTCATGTTTTACCTTTTTTGAAATCGATCAAACGTAATTTTTACCGCCGAACCGACGTATCCGGATCGTCGGTGAAGAAGGTATCTTTCTTGGCTTTTTCGAAAAATGTTGAGTCTCTCGAAGACGTCTACATCCCAATTATCAGTTCTATTATCAATTCTTTTTGAGATTTTGTCGAGATTCAAACTTTTCCGATGGAAATTGTGGAGACATTGTGGATTTTGACTTTTTCCAAAATATCGATCTTTTTTCTTGAATCTGCAACTTCGTACATATGAGACGATTATTTCCGACACTTGTACGGAAACGCGGAGATGCAACATCGAGCGGATGACTTAAATAATTCTTCGGTATTGAGCATCTCTGCATATTTAATTACGCAAATGTATAGATACGTTTAAACGTGTGACCCATGCGGAATTTCGATATCGAAGGCCACTAAATTGTAATTAGTCATGTATGGAAGGCACTCTGACAACGTCAGCGCAGCTTCCGACCCTCGACGTCAGAATATAATCGCAATCGTGCATGATTTTATCGAAATACATTTTCTATTTCGATGACGTTATATGCAATTTTAATTCCGCTCTCATTTTTGGATTTACGTTCAAACTCGGCAACCTTACCGTCGGCGTGAAAGTATAAGAATATCCGTAGAAGACATAAAACAATCGGATTGCTTATTAACGCGTTTTTTTTTCCAATACGATTCGGCTTAATCTCTTCGTCAAACCACTCTCTTTATTAAACCATTGGAACCGTGACTTTCGCGTTTTTTTTATTATATTTTTTTTCGAATAAAAGAGTACCAACGTACCGCACCCTTCTGTCAGTTAATTATCGCATGTTTTATTGCGCGTGTACATGTGCTCGTACATAAATGCGTTAAACAGGCCAACACACAATTCCCAACGCGAAAACTTCACTCGAGATACGCGTACGTGTACACGCCCCTTGCTTAAACATTGACATTGCCGTAAGAGAAGATAAATAAACTTCCAGGTTTGAACTTGGTCCTGGATTGACGCTATTCCCGTTCCGCTCGTCCTTCTTCCTACTTGTATTTCCTTCGACTTCCACCGAGCCCTCGTTATTTTCGCAATGTACATTTCGGAGCCATAAACATTCGCTAATTCTCATTCTTGCACAAACCCTCGAGTACAAGATTGAAAAATAAGAAAAACCATCATTTTCGAGCAACGAAACGCGCGCTTCAGAGAGGTGAAAATACTTTTTTTTTAACTATTAATTAAATAGTTTGCCCATTCCGTTTACCGATGAAAAACACTCGTTAAACCTGACGTTGTTCGTTTTTTTTTTCGGCAGAAAGAAAAACGATGTCATCCACATTTTTTTAAATTCGAAAATCAGAGTTTATCGCCGGAAATGCTTGCCCCCCAACGAAATTCACCGCTTTTCGGCTTGATAAATGTACCTCGAGGATAATCATGATTCCGACGTAAAATCGATGATTCTCAAACGATAAGTGGACTTTTTTTTTTATAGTCGCTGAATAAATTCGTTGCGCCAATTTGCGAACAGACAGAGACGCCTAAAAAGCTTTCGAGTCGCGTCGAAAGGAAAAAACAATCGGCGAACCGTCCTAACGATTCAGTATACATATTTATTTGATACTGGAATATTGAATCGGGATTTAGTGTGGGAGTCCCTCGTACACAAACTCTCGAGTGCCTGAAAATGCATCAACGTGCAGACTTATCGTATTTTAGTGTGTGTGTGTGTGTGTACAAGACTGTGGAGAAAAATAAAAGAGAGAGAAATATATAGACGTAGTATCGAGAGCAATTAATAATGGACGTACAAATAATTTTAGATCGATTCTCTAGGCACGCCCACAAAACTACCCTCCCGTAACAACCATATAGTATATTCATATATATCCATATGTATATATGTATAAAATATACACGAGCAAACGAGGACCGATAATGTACCCAGACAGGAGAAATTTATGCTTCAAATTTGACCTAATAATTCCGCGACTACGTTACAATATATAATATGAAACGTTCGCGTGTGTGTGTGTGGGTGTACACATTTGTTACGATGTAACGCAACCGTGCCAAGGACAGAGATCGATGCGCGACTACAACAATTATCCGTCTTCGATTTATTATCAATTTTCGTATGTAATGATCCGCTATTTTGACATAGAACATTATACATATATATACATGGTACATGTACACATCGGTGATTAATTCCTCGCTGTAATAATCGCTCGATTATATCGAATCTCGTCCTCCACGCCCATCGGCAATTACACTGATAATTTCGTAGGTCGTGCGTCGAGAAATTGGCAAAATTTGTTATCTCTCCGCAAGCGAAAGCTTTGTGACGATGTTTCGTCATAAATTTTTCTCTTCGCACCGATTGTTCGTGTGAATTTCTTCATTATTTTTCCGGATAAAGAAATCTTGCCCAAACTTTTGAGACGATGGTCGAATTTTTCGCGAATCACGCGATATTCGCACTGCGAGCGTGACATTTCTGTCGCATCTCTCGAATGTCGAAGATTCGCGTTCGTTTATATCGTTCGGATGATCGAATGAGAGCCTTTCGTTTCTTCGATTCTAAATGTTGCATCGCGCGATTAATTGACAAACGCGATTAAATCATTCCTGAGCAGATTACTCGATCGTTGTTTATCGTGTTTTAATACGAATTTCACTTTTCCGAAATGATGGAGCATCGCTGTGTATTCCCCGCTTGATCTCACGAACGAGGAGCGAGCCGAGCACCGGAGTAATCGGAACGGCTTCCGCATGGATTGGATTAGAATAATTCTGCGGTCCAAAGTCGACGGATCGAATTAATTTTCATCGAATTAATACATCCGCGAATTAATCCAATCGATTTCTCCTCCAAGCCCCCTCCTTCTCCCACCCTCCGCAATCCTCATCTCGTCTATATCTCTGTTTCCCTTTCTGG
This sequence comes from Heteropelma amictum, assembly GCA_959613375.1. Classification (NCBI taxonomy): domain Eukaryota; kingdom Metazoa; phylum Arthropoda; class Insecta; order Hymenoptera; family Ichneumonidae; genus Heteropelma; species Heteropelma amictum. Next base: position 3,766,364 of record OY390722.1, on the reverse strand, counting down.
CATAGCTCAATCGATTTCGATTGAATCGCGTGCTTTGCGCCACCAACCATCATGCGATTTAAATTAAATCGTCTTTCCATCTTTCTCTTTCTCTCTCTCCTCTCGCCTTGTCAGGACTAAATTAACTCTCGATCCCTATACCACCAATCACCGCAACGTTATTTTTTTCCATAATTTTCGCTCTCCTCGTTGGCGCCCTCCTTCGATTTTCTTTCAACGTTTCATTATTATCGCTAGTCGATGATCGATGAAAGTATGCATCCGTCGAACGAAGGAACGTTCGTTACTCGAGGCTTTCATTATTTATCCAGGTGCGCTACAGTTGCGTTTTTTTTTCCTCCAACTGCCGAGGAAAATGCCGGATCCAAGGAGGATGTAAAAGGACGAAGATTGATTGATTTTATTTGCGCCTTACAATTCGTTTATAAAACCGAGAGGCAAATCGACAGGTGAATCGGTAGTCGTTCTAGAAATTATTATCGCAACACTGCGGATTTCGAGATCAAACGCAGCAGAAGCACAGTAATAAAAGAGGAAAGCGAATGACAAAAAAGTTACGATATATCATTGTGCGATTAAGCAGAGTTTTCAAAAAGAGTGAAAACTTCTCTCAAATTTTAATGTGGTTCAAAGATTTTACGAATTATTCGTGAAATCTTCAGCTTCGTCATTTCCGCGCGGAAAGTGTGAATTTTTGTCATTTCATCAATTGCCGTATTTGCCTTGTTTATCGATGAAAATTGGCCAAATACTTTTGACGTGATTACGATTTCAATCCTGCAAAGGGCAAAAGAATACGTTTCACCTCGAAACCGTAAATGAAATCGATCTAATTAATTAGTCGAATTTCGTATCGAAAATTCGCTGTACGGAATTTCGTATTTATCCGGATGCAACGGCAAATCTTGCGCAAATCCTCTCTTTGCGTTATACATGTCTCATTCCGACGCTGCGCGTTTGGTATATGTGAATTTCCATGTACATACGTACGAACGAACGTATGGGCCATTCCAAGTTAATTAAAAATCCGGCCATCGACACAGTCAATTTTTATTTCAATTTCACAAACTGTTCTCCGACTCGAACAATATATATTCTTCTTTCGCAAATTACAACAACCTCCCTCAAACTTTGAAAAATTCCAAAAGGACGATCTTGCGGCCGAGGATCTTCGAGGCTCGTTATTATTTCTATTTTAAAGAAAAGGTCGCATAAATACCGTACGAGAAGTGCAATTCTTGTATCTTTCAGCAAACGAAAAAACGAATCAATTTTAATTTGAAAAAAAAAAAGTAATTGAATCCAATCGGGAAATCTCGGTATCGGAAGGATTTCCGGTGTTCGGAGGGAGGCTTGGAGATAATTTTTGCAGCTGCAATCAAGATCGAAGATGGAGGGAGCAAACCCTCGTCGAGTTGACGTGAAATTCCCCATACATACGTGCACACGCGCAAATGTGTATACATAATACAGAAAGGTGCACGATCCTAATACATAGTTGAGTACTCGAGCTACATACGTGCAAGCTGTAACGCCGCACTAACTCCTAGACTAAGTCCACATCCATGCACCGACCAACCCTTTCGGAGCTTCTACGAGAGCCCCACTGCTGGTTTTCGGCTCTTGCGAATCTCTATCTGTCGCGACAAACACGTCCCGGCTACATCGCGCGTGCACACGACATCTACGCTACATTCGACCCTTCCCCCTTCACCCCCGATTGCACTATCTTGAATACCGTGCAATAATACATGGATGTATAATACACGAATCTGTCTCTGTGTACGCACGTGTCGTATATCCGCACAACACTGAATTACACCGCAATAACGTACAACCGAATCCGAATAAATAAATACGTGTACGAGTATACGCAGTGGATGTTTTTCACGGTGATGCTGCTCTTTTGCATCTCACCAACGAAAATCTTTACTTTCGACTCGGAAGACACGTATGTGTATATTCGGCTTGTAGATGTCGCTGAGGTCAGTTTTGGTTAAATAATAATTTGTATTTGTTAGTCTGGACCAAAAGGAAAATGTTCAAACTCGTGTTTTTTTTTCTCGTTTTTGTTTTTTTCAAATCGCGAATTTGCGAATACTTTTATTCAAAACTTTTCTGCACTTTTATTCTCGTTAGCTTCCTCTCCGTCCTCTTTTTACGGCATTGGATATGGAATTCATCTCCGCGAAACGTTTATCTCGTCTACTCTGAAATAATACACAAAAGAGGAGAGTGTTTGCGCCAAAAAAGATGTTTCTTCGTTAGACTACATATGCGTATATATATATATGTAATACTCCATTGTACAAATACATATGTACATGAAAGAGTTTCGAAGAGCCGAAAAAAACATACCCTGCAAAGAGATGAGACTCTCCTCCGGTACAATCCGCGATATAAAAATACGCAAAAGTTTGAAAGCATCTTCGCCACCTTCCTTTTTTGGTATTTTTCACTTGGCGAAAATGAGAAACAAAAATTTACGATAGTGGTATCGTGATACAAATAATCGTATACAGGGTGTGCCAAAACTCGACGTTGATAAATCAACGTTTTTATTTTGCGTTTCAAAACATGCGTTTTAGTGTTTTTTTTATACGACCAAAACGTAATTGTTTATTCGGGTACAAGTAGGAGATGCGACGGAAAAAGATGGACGAGAATTGTTTAACTGGCGATAATGGATGCTGCATGGAAAATCCCTGCAGAAAATGAATCATTGACTGACGTAACGAAACAATAAATATATATTAAAAAAAGAAGAAAAAAAACCGTAACCAACCTGCTGAAACGCACGTAACGCCGGCGAACGTCGAACCCTCGTTCTTTTCACAATGCACAGTATATTACGAGATGTTTTTTCCCCTTTTACCCTGTACCTCGTCGTAATACGCTCAGAGCGTGAATTCTACTCGAAATTATACGAGGGGGCGAACAATGCGAATGAAACTCTGTAATAAATGCATAGAAATGAGGGAAAAAAAATAAGTGAAAAGAAGGAGAGAAAAAACGGAAAAATCGAAGAGAGAAAACACAGGTACTTGGGTGTACTGTAACATTGATGAAATAATTATTTTCAATTCGCGATAGGGAGTGAGGCGGACGTAAGAGGTGAAAAAAAAATGAATTCCAGTACTCGAATATCGCAGGCACTCGATATCGTTGAGGGAAAATCTCGTACTGTAAAATACCAATGCACGTAATAACTTGCTCGAGTATCGCGATTCAGAAATCAGAAATGAAGAAAAAAAAAGAAAGGAAAGAGTTTGAGCTCTCCGGACTTGGAGGAAAATTGCTTGGTGATGCACGAAATCGAAATTTCGATGTAATGAAAAAAATAGAAAGGGATTAATTCTCTATCGATTTTCGAATAACATGCAAAAATAGAAATAGTCATTATTCGTTGAATGTGATTTTTTTTTATTAAAAACATCCTCGCCATAAATGCAAATATATTTCAACGTGAGAGAGAGAGAAATAAAACGAGGGAGTGTCAGGGACGATTCGTTAAGCGATAATGACGAGCCAATAACGGAAAAAATCAACATTGTAGACTGCACCTACTTGCATATATATAAATATATATATCAATATATGTATATAATATAAAACATACATAAAAGGATGGGGTAACTGTGCAAACGTGAAACAATCCGATCTCGGGACCGGCCCGTCAGCCAGTTGGTCGACGAGTGAAGCAACTCCTCTCTGTACCATCGTGTATATACAACGATGTATGCACCAAAGTTAATACATATATATCGCATTTTCGTGCACACATACGGGGCGTTTCGACGCTACCCACAAATGGCGATAGTCCATAAACGCTTTCGTTAAAAAAAAATGGAAAAAAGCTGATTAAAAATGTCTCTGAAAAATACTCAACGACTTTTAGGGGCGAGAAAAAAAATTCTCATTCTCACTCCGTATGAATTTCTAAAATCGTATACTCTTAAACTATGTGAAATTTCATTTTCAACATTTCAAATTTCATTTTCAATTGATAATGGATGAATTTCGTGTACGATGTTTTTTTTGCATCGTCGAGAGGAAAATTCGATACTTTTGCAACGATAAATTTCACGACGAGCGAAAGTAGGAAGAAAAAATGTGAGAATCGTGGATACACTTTTTTCGTCGTCTCTGCGTCAAGAAACGCGTTAATTTTTTACATTTGTTGGAGAACAAATTTCGCGCACGATTTGGCGTGAAATTGCCCATACGGACATTTACATACGCGGAGAGTGCGGACGTCGACGGGTTGAAACCATACCAGCGCCACCACCGCGTGCGGCATCAATTTACCGTAAATAAATAAATCTATTTATACGAGCTTTCTCTCTCGCTGTTGCACTCTCTCCAACATTGGATAGCTTTCGCGCGCATAGGGTTATTCACGGTATCAACAGAATAGTTTAAACATTATTGAATAAAATATCGTGTTTACCGGTGCAAAGTACATATATACTACACAAAATCTATGCACATATATACCCGATTTCTAAGCCAATGAAAAATGTTCATCGTTTGAATTCCTTTCCCATATATCTTTGAAGAAAAACATCGAAAAATGTGTTTCTCGTGATATTACTGCTTCAAATCGATCTGAAAAATCTCAGCTAATATAAAAAGAAATATAAAAAGAAATATCTAACCTGTATCCAATCGTAAAAAATCGAACCGATAAAACATCGATGAAAAAGGGAATTTTCGTGAGATTCCAAGGTTTCAATATCCGGTCAGCGGTGTAACCGTCGACAAGCGAGCGGCGTTTCCTGTCGCATTTATAACACGAGTATTAAAATAATTGTTAAAAGACTCGAAAATAAATACTTCGTTAAAGCTGTCGAATTAAAAACCAATGCATGGAAAACTTTTCCTGCGGCATGAACGTTGAATTTTTCCTTTGAATTTGATGAAATTAGCGACAAGGCTAAATTGCCTGTTAAGAATGTCAACATTATTTAATAAGTGCCTCACGTGACGGTTGAATTTGTCATCTCGATATTTACTTTTCGACGGAGTTGTTTGTCTCCCTCTCGCTCGCGCGGAGATCGTCGTATAGCCTCCGACTGCGGAAATGGGATGGGAGAGAAATCCTTATTGGAGTATATACGAGGGTGTTTTCTTCGTACCAATTTCTATATAGTTCTCTTTTACCCATTTGCTCTCTCTCTCTTTCTCTCTCTCTCTCTCTCTCGTTCTCCGTCGCTCTTTTTGAGATCCGCGACGTTAATTTAGACGAATTTCATTAGAACAAACGAAGTCTCTGCTAATCCAGGGTAATCCGATTAGAAATTTTCTCTCGTGCGGTACAGTCACATGAGGAAGTGTAGGTGGACGTATAGAAGGGGGTTGCGAGAGGGAAGAAAACTAAAGTGAGAAGGAAGCTTTTACTCCGGCAACTTTCGAGCGAGTCAAACTCGCGAAACCCTTTTGCCGAGTACACCTCGACCCTCCAATTCTCCCTCTCCCTCTCTCTCCCTCTGTCTTCATCTCTCAATCTCTGTCTCTCAACTCTGACCGACCCTTAAACAACGCTTGAACCACCCTCCTTTCTCGCAGCTCGAAAGCTCTACTGTGTTTACCGAAATTCACGAAGCCTAATATCTTCTCGCTGATGTTCTCTCTCTCTCTTTCCGTCTCTTGCTCTCCCTATGCCGGCAAATATTTGCCGGAATTAGCAGTCAGACGAATCTCATCCGGTAATCTCACCGAGTATATATGGATTCTCCGCTGGAAAATACGTTGTAGAACTTTTCGCGACATCGTCTCGTATTATCATCATTATAACATACTAGGGATTAGAAACGCGCGCGTGCGCGCGCGCGACTGGCTGCGTTTTCCCGCTGCAGCGCTCCATTTTGAATTAAGTATAGAGCCCTACAGAACACATTATAATTCGGCATAAGTAGCAAATGGTGAGAAGCAAGAAATTTTTAGATTCGACAATATATCACCGAACGAAGAGTCATTTCTTGTAAATTCTATAAAAAATCTGAACCAAATTTTCCGGAAACCGGACATGAAGCAACTTCTTTGGAGTTGCATCCTTTATGCGTGGTTAAATTTTCATGGAGTTGTCGATCGTACTTTTCGTTTCTTGTAAATTTTAGAAAGAAACTGAAAACAATTTTCCGGAAACCGGACATGAAGCAACTTCTTCGGAGTTGCATCCTCTATGCGTGGTTAAATTTTCATGGAGTTGTCGATCGTACTTTTCGTTTCTTGCAAATTTTAGAAAGAAACTGAAAACAATTTTCCGGAAACCGGACATGAAGCAACTTCTTCGGAGTTGCATCCTTTATGCGTGGTTAAATTTTCATGGAGTTGTCGATCGTACTTTTCGTTTCTTGCAAATTTTAGAAAGAAACTGAAAACAATTTTCCGGAAACCGGACATGAAGCAACTTCTTCGGAGTTGCATCCTTTATGCGTGGTTAAATTTTCATGGAGTTGTCGATCGTACTTTTCGTTTCTTGCAAATTTTAGAACGAAACTGAAAACAATTTTCCGGAAACCGGACATGAAGCAACGTCTTTGGAGTTGCATCCTCTATGCGTGGTTAAATTTTCATGGAGTTGTCGATCGTACTTTTCGTTTCCTGTAAATTTTAGAAAGGAACTGAAAACAATTTTCCGGAAACCGGACATGAAGCAACTTCTTCGGAGTTGCATCCTTTATGCGTGGTTAAATTTTCATGGAGTTGTCGATCGTACTTTTCGTTTCTTGCAAATTTTAGAAAGAAACTGAAAACAATTTTCCGGAAACCGGACATGAAGCAACGTCTTTGGAGTTGCATCCTCTATGCGTGGTTAAATTTTCATGGAGTTGTCGATCGTACTTTTCGTTTCCTGTAAATTTTAGAAAGGAACTGAAAACAATTTTCCGGAAACCGGACATGAAACAACTTCTTTGGAGTTGCATCCTCTATGCGTGGTTAAATTTTCATGGAGTTGTCGATCGTACTTTTCGTTTCTTGCAAATTTTAGAAAAAAACTGAAAACAATTTTCCGGAAACCGGACATGAAGCAACTTCTTTGGAGTTGCATCCTCTATGCGTGGTTAAATTTTCATGGAGTTGTCGATCGTACTTTTCGTTTCTTGCAAATTTTAGAAAGAAACTGAAAACAATTTTCCGGAAACCGGACATGAAGCAACTTCTTCAGAGTTGCATCCTCTATGCGTGGTTAAATTTTCATGGAGTTGTCGATCGTACTTTTCGTTTCTTGCAAATTTTAGAAAGAAACTGAAAACAATTTTCCGGAAACCGGACATGAAGCAACTTCTTCAGAGTTGCATCCTCTATGCGTGGTTAAATTTTCATGGAGTTGTCGATCGTACTTTTCGTTTCTTGCAAATTTTAGAAAGAAACTGAAAACAATTTTCCGGAAACCGGATATGAAGCAACTTCTTTGGAGTTGCATCCTCTATGCATGATTAAATTTTCATGGAGTTGTCGATCGTACTTTTCGTTTCTTGCAAATTTTAGAAAGAAACTGAAAACAATTTTCCGGAAACCGGACATGAAGCAACTTCTTCGGAGTTGCATCCTCTATGCGTGGTTAAATTTTCATGGAGTTGTCGATCGTACTTTTCGTTTCTTGTAAATTTTAGAAAGAAACTGAAAACAATTTTCCGGAAACCGGACATGAAGCAACTTCTTCGGAGTTGCATCCTCTATGCGTGGTTAAATTTTCATGGAGTTGTCGATCGTACTTTTCGTTTCTTGTAAATTTTAGAAAGAAACTGAAAACAATTTTCCGGAAACCGGACATGAAGCAACTTCTTCGGAGTTGCATCCTCTATGCGTGGTTAAATTTTCATGGAGTTGTCGATCGTACTTTTCGTTTCTTGTAAATTTTAGAAAGAAACTGAAAACAATTTTCCGGAAACCGGACATGAAGCAACTTCTTCGGAGTTGCATCCTCTATGCGTGGTTAAATTTTCATGGAGTTGTCGATCGTACTTTTCGTTTCTTGTAAATTTTAGAAAGAAACTGAAAACAATTTTCCGGAAACCGGACATGAAGCAACTTCTTCGGAGTTGCATCCTCTATGCGTGGTTAAATTGTCATGGAGTTGTCGATCGTACTTTTCGTTTCTTGCAAATTTTAGAAAGAAACTGAAAACAATTTTCCGGAAACCGGACATGAAGCAACTTCTTCGGAGTTGCATCCTCTATGCGTGGTTAAATTTTCATGGAGTTGTCGATCGTACTTTTCGTTTCTTGTAAATTTTAGAAAGAAACTGAAAACAATTTTCCGGAAACCGGACATGAAGCAACTTCTTCGGAGTTGCATCCTCTATGCGTGGTTAAATTTTCATGGAGTTGTCGATCGTACTTTTCGTTTCTTGTAAATTTTAGAAAGAAACTGAAAACAATTTTCCGGAAACCGGACATGAAGCAACTTCTTCGGAGTTGCATCCTCTATGCGTGGTTAAATTTTCATGGAGTTGTCGATCGTACTTTTCGTTTCTTGTAAATTTTAGAAAGAAACTGAAAACAATTTTCCGGAAACCGGACATGAAGCAACTTCTTCGGAGTTGCATCCTCTATGCGTGGTTAAATTTTCATGGAGTTGTCGATCGTACTTTTCGTTTCTTGTAAATTTTAGAAAGAAACTGAAAACAATTTTCCGGAAACCGGACATGAAGCAACTTCTTCGGAGTTGCATCCTCTATGCGTGGTTAAATTTTCATGGAGTTGTCGATCGTACTTTTCGTTTCTTGTAAATTTTAGAAAGAAACTGAAAACAATTTTCCGGAAACCGGACATGAAGCAACTTCTTCGGAGTTGCATCCTCTATGCGTGGTTAAATTTTCATGGAGTTGTCGATCGTACTTTTCGTTTCTTATAAATTTTAGAAAGAAACTGAAAACAATTTTCCGGAAACCGGACATGAAGCAACTTCTTCGGAGTTGCATCCTCTATGCGTGGTTAAATTTTCATGGAGTTGTCGATCGTACTTTTCGTTTCTTGTAAATTTTAGAAAGAAACTGAAAACAATTTTCCGGAAACCGGACATGAAGCAACTTCTTCGGAGTTGCATCCTCTATGCGTGGTTAAATTTTCATGGAGTTGTCGATCGTACTTTTCGTTTCTTGTAAATTTTAGAAAGAAACTGAAAACAATTTTCCGGAAACCGGACATGAAGCAACTTCTTCGGAGTTGCATCCTCTATGCGTGGTTAAATTTTCATGGAGTTGTCGATCGTACTTTTCGTTTCTTGTAAATTTTAGAAAGAAACTGAAAACAATTTTCCGGAAACCGGACATGAAGCAACTTCTTCGGAGTTGCATCCTCTATGCGTGGTTAAATTTTCATGGAGTTATCGATCGTACTTTTCGTTTCTTGTAAATTTTAGAAAGAAACTGAAAACAATTTTCCGGAAACCGGACATGAAGCAACTTCTTCGGAGTTGCATCCTCTATGCGTGGTTAAATTTTCATGGAGTTGTCGATCGTACTTTTCGTTTCTTGTAAATTTTAGAAAGAAACTGAAAACAATTTTCCGGAAACCGGACATGAAGCAACTTCTTCGGAGTTGCATCCTCTATGCGTAGTTAAATTGTCATGGAGTTGTCGATCGTACTTTTTGTTTCTTGCAAATTTTAGAAAGAAACTGAAAACAATTTTCCGGAAACCGGACATGAAGCAACTTCTTCGGAGTTGCATCCTCTATGCCTGGTTAAATTTTCATGGAGTTGTCGATCGTACTTTTCGTTTCTTGTAAATTTTGGAAAGAAACTGAAAACAATTTTCCGGAAACCGGACATGAAGCAACGTCTTTGGAGTTGCATCCTCTATGCGTGGTTAAATTTTCATGGAGTTGTCGATCGTATTTTTCGTTTCTTGTAAATTTTAGAAAGAAACTAAAAACAAATTTCCCGAAACCGGACATGAAGCAACTTGTTTAGAATTGTTTCCTCTATGCGTGGTTAAATTTTGATGGAGTTGTCGATCGTTCTTTTCATCTGCCACTACTTTGAAGGAAAACGCTTCTCGGGAGATCGTCTGATCGCACAGTAATTTCTTGTAAATTCTATAAAACATTAATGTGCAAGGGAGAAAGGAAGAAAGAAGGGAGAAAAATTTTTGCGTGAATAAAGTGCAAGAAAAGCTAGTTCAGTTTATTCATTCTTATTTTCTCGGATTATCTCTCATTTTATCTCAATATAATATAAATGCAACTGTGAAATATAGCACTCTTACTTACTCGATATGGATGATTTCTTTTTCACAGAATGAATTATCATACAACTATATAACCTTTGCTAACCGCGATTGATGTCACAAGCCGTAAACTCTCAAAATCAGCATGAAAAACCGCGCGAATACAGTCTCGCATGAATTTCGCGGCTACGCTCATCACCGACCAATCACGAAACGAATAAAACGACAACAAAGCATGCGATATTTCGATAATTTCGATCTATATCTCCTCATCAACTTTTTATTAGAAGGATTCGAATTTCGTGATTAATCAGTCATCGCGAGTATGTCATGAAAAATCCAAGGGAAAACATGTCCGAGATGAAAAAAAAGGCTCGGGCCCTGGATTAAGGGGTTATCCAGCCTATCCCAGATGGACTTCCTTCGTTTTAATGATTTTTATATGGCGTCCTCTATTTGTAAATTTAAGCAACGTCGACGATTTCTCTAGCATCGACTTTGCACTCTGGTATGCTCGTTAGCTCGAGCACATTGCGTTCTTAACCCTCTCACCCTCGCACCTCGTACTCAACGATCTGAAATAAGTAATTTCCCGATGTGCATACACCCAGGCACCAAAAGCTACAGACTGGAAGATGTATTAGCCTCAGAGAACACCTTGACGATTGCGCTGCGGCGCATTCATTTTTTACGCAATTTAATCCGTCAAAATTTTGAAATCCATTCTTTTTTCACCGACCAATCAGGGGACGAGTAAAACTCGAAGTTTCCATCGCACGAGTTCGAGTAATTTCGAAAAAGTGCTTAAAAAATGTTGGGCACGTCGCAGAATACTGGCATTCAAATGGTCCATTCGAAGATTTCAAATTCAGTTTTTATTTTTCAACGATTTTTCATCTCACGGTTAAAGAACGCATTGCGGCGGGTCTCTCCGTATTATAAGGAAAAGATAACACACAGAATGAGGAGAAAGAAGCGATTATTACCGAATGTAACGGTAAAGGGGTTGAAAAAAAATACGACGAAAAAATAGGCTCGCACGACACGTGCGCGTGTATTATGTGCATATTTAATATGCCATACGTCTGCGACGGCGAAAAAGCGTATTGCCGACGCTCGTTGCGTGCATCTTTCATTGTCTCGTTTCTTTCCAAACCCACACGTGTCCTACACCTGGGAAAAATAACGGAGCCAACACGCAATATATTATAATACACACATGCTCGTGAACGTCCGTAGCACACGCCGATGAAGAGGGAAATAATTGCAGCGAAATAAGAAATCATCTGTCAAATTTCATCGCTACTTTTTCTCTCTTGACTAAAGCATGTGGAATGGAAAAAACATTTTTTTTCCATATTATATTCGAGTGGGAAATTGAATTTTCCTATAAGCAATGTCCGTAATTGAGCTAGAATTATTGCGCTCGCGTGAAAAATATTCCCTTCGCCGTATCTTATCCTCGACTCGAAGGAATGAAAAAAATATATCGTCTCAAGATGCACCCTAGCATATATATGTGTATATATGTATGGATGCTTGAAAATAGCGTTACACGGCTTGAGGTATACCCTCAAAAATTCATTTGCCTCAAAAGTCGAGTAAAAGGCCTCGAAAAATGAGAGAGACGACGAAGACGACAACGACGGATGCTGCAAGAGATATATGGAAGCGAGAATACCACAGGAAGAGAGATTCTCTTCGGTGTATATGCAACCGTTTGAGTGAGACCTCTTGAGGGAGATAAGCGAAGCTTTCACCGAGAAAAGCCTGACGGTACCGACTCAAAGGTCCGCATGAATCGTTTTATTTATTGTTGTTATTATTTTTTTCTTCATTGCCCGAAGCTCCACTGTACTTCGCGGCATGTACCGCGGACGTATATACCCATGAGATATATAGGCGTTTTAACGCACTTTCGGAAAATAAAAAATCATATGAACCCCGCGGAAGGCTTACGTGCCACCGAAACTTTTGAAATGAGCCAACTTTCCGTGTGTCTTTCGAGGAATTTTTTTTTTTTTTTTGTTTTTTCATTCCAATGCCTCGAGATCCATTCACCATTTTGTTTTTTTCGCTCTTCCACCGTCAGAAAAGTGTTCTCCATCCACATATTAGCAAAGTTGTTACGCCTGCAGTGCAGACTTTTGAGATCGTACCCGAGGATAAGGGCAAATAGCTAATAAATTCTGGTACGCGAGATATATGCGCTTATCGCTGCAGCTCCCTTTTATTTTTTCGTCTTGAGACCTCGACTCGAGATTCATGGCAAATATATATGCAGATTCTTGGCAGAAAAAAAATGTATATTGCTCTTTTCGTAATACGCGAAATTTCACTCGTTCGTGAACATCGCGATTGCACCGATGGAAGAACAAAAGTGCATCGATTATTTGATACGACACGGTACGAAAAGAGTCTCAATAAAATCGTGGATATTTTTCATTTCCTTCCTCTCTCAATTGAAATTCTATTATTTTCCTCCTGTGCGATAATTAACACGTTCGAAATCCCTTTTTCACATCGAAAGAGCATCGATGATAAAACCGATTGTATAATAATAGAAAAATGCATCATTCGAATGTGACCATTTGTTTCAACGAGTTTTGTTTTTTTTCGGTTACAGGCCAAGCTGTTGGAGTCTTCCCACGCTTGGCTCGGCGCCTCCACCTCCAATATATCAGGTGAGTCTCAAATACTATTAAAAGATCGACCTCCTTTTTCCATTCTCATTTATTTTGTTTATTTCAAAGGTTTACGTCGGATAATTTATTGTTCTCCCAATTTGTTCCGCTCTTATTCGTCAGCTTATTTTGCGATGTACATAGAAGCTCTCGCGGGATATTTTGCAAACTTCGATCGAGCCACTATCATCGTGACCTATTGAATAATTCGATTTAAATGTCTCCGGCCTGCGGTGCATGACATATACGGGATTAAGGGTATATCGATACATTCCTTGAAAGCTGTTGTACTCCACATGCGATATGCAACGAATTTCGCCCAATAAAATTCGACAGAATCAATGGTTTCGAAAAGTTATTCGAATTTCCCCGATTTTTTCTGAAACTTTTCGCCTTTCTGCCGAAAACTGATAATTAAGAGAAAAAACTACTCCAAACTGTACCAAAATTTGTATAAAGTCGGAATCGAAAGGTTTCACATCACGAAAATGTAATTTCTATTTTAAATCAAAGAGGGTTGCTCGAGAAGTATGAAGGATGGCGTTTAAATTGCTGGAATAATTTCCTCGTTTTAACGAGCTTCCCAAAAAAGATGAGTCGTTTTTTATCACAATTATCGGTTTTTCGGTAGAAAGACGGAGAATTCCAAAAATATCTGCAGACGCGAATAACTCGAAAATCACGTATTTTCGATCACCAACTTATTGGTTGAAATTTGTCGCAAATGAGCTCCGCAATGGCCCCTTTCAGGGAATTTTTCGTTTTACCAATAATCCTGTATATGAACGTACGTATCAATCTATATACTTGCATCGATGAATACATGTGTCAATGCAATGATGGCTCGTCATCTCGAGAATAGATACCTTCATTGAACCGTAATTATCGGTAATTTCTCGCAACGAGAGAGAGACGACATTGGCGAATGAAATGAAAAAATGCCGACACGATTTACCGTCACGACAAATCATCTAAAATGGCGCACACGTAATTGGATCATTCATTTTCATCCGACGGTTCAAACTCTAACGATATTTCCCAAAGCTCGCGTTAAAATTGCTTTCTCGATAGACGAGACCGTATTTTGCGTGTCTCTGTTTTAACAATCACCTCTGCGGCTGTTGATTTTGGTCGACGAAAAATAAGAAGAGGCTCGAGCATGAGAATTTTTTTCGATCGATCGTGCGCGACTGTAAAAACCAAAAAAATCAATAAAACTCGCCGGTTGTTCGACGTACAAAAGAAAAAGCATCGAAAAAATGCCCTCATTTAAAAAACGATACAAGGGTGCAAAAAAGTCGAAAAGTTTTTCAGAAAAATCGACGGAGAGGCGGTCAGTAATTGTCAATGAACGTTGAATAGTCTCCGCGTTGTTCCTGCGAGAGTAGAAATTATTTTCGTTCTTTCTATCTTATCCGCGCGCAAAAGTCGAATAATGCGGCGTTTATTCACGAGCAACTAAATTTATGAACGTCTGCAAAGACTAAATCGTAAAGTGGTATATGAGAAATTGTCGGGAGCAAGCTGGAAGGAACAAGTCGACGAGATTTACCGGATAAAGGGCGTATTACGGCGCGTTGCGAGGCACATGCAGATCCGAACGTTTCGGTTCGACGGGTGTGAGTGAAACGCGACGGGAAAACGTCGTGGAGTGGCAAACGCGTGCGTCATTACCCGCCGGCGGAATAATAAAGCGCGGGAATGCATTTTGCTTCGATATAGAAAGCAATTTAGATTAAGAGACTGAGGTACTTTCGAGATTTCTCTCTCTCCCTCTCTTCCCCCGTTTTTCACTTCTTTTGCTACCCTACCGACATATAATGGCGTCGATAAAATTCACTCGAGATTTATCCTCGTTCTATCCTCGATTGCACCTTCGATATAATCGCCTTTCCGTTACCGCGTAATTAATAAAATTCCATCTTTCCGCTCAGAAAATGGCTCTCTATAATTATATTTTTCCTTCAAATACGAGTCTGACAGGCGTTCTAAAGATTCCGCATCGTCAATGAGGGAAAAAAGATAATCCTCTTTTTCAATATTTTTCGATATCCTCACTGTTTTTCTCAAAATACACACTAGTTTATTTTATATATATGTTATTGGAAAATTTTACTGTATTAAAGGCCATTTTGTCCCAAAAGACAATTCGGAGAGTTGCGCGCGAATTTATCTTGCGCTCGTTTTTTTTTTTTTTTTTTCATCGTAATTCACAAAATTCGCCCGGGGTATATATTTATTTTCGCAATTTTCGCGATCTCGTAACTCATTATGTTTACATTTCCGCGATTGTTGTCGTACTCGGGAAGAGTCGAGGATAAAGTTTCGAGTCGCGGGAAAAATACGATGTAACGGAGGAGCGGAGAAAGAGAAATAAAAAGCGCGGAAAAAAGAGAATAAAATAAAAACAAATGAAAGAAAAAGGAGAAAAGCCAAGCGGTGTTTGGCTCTCAAGCCCTCGCGGCTCTACGGTGTTTCACCCTTCGTCGAGTTCCCATCAGCCCCAACAGGTGGGTACGCGGATATCTCGCTTCGTCGCTCGAGCCTCCCCTGCCTCTCTCTCTCTCTCTCTCTCTCTCTCTCTCTCTCTCTCTCTCTCTCTCTCAACTCCCGCTGCGATATCTTTTTTCTTTTCATTATTTATTTTTTTATTCTCACCCTCGCGGACAAAAATTTTCCGCGAGGCCAAGTTTTTACTCGGATAAAAACGAATCGACGAGAACCCTTGGCGGAGCATCTTTTCTACGCTGGACCGAGCCACTCGCGCTCTTCAGCGTCGAGCCTCTGTGAATCTCGTTCCCTTTTCATCCTTTGCCACCCTGCTGTTTCATATCATTTCCAGATTCCCGTTATCTATTTTACCTCAATTGTTTTTTCATCGTTGAACCAACTTTTCCAAGCGTCACGTCGGTCGAATTTTATCAAAGATTTTTCACCCTTCTCGCGCAGCAACGTACCAGCTCTCGAATCTCCGATATTATTTTTCATTGGGAATTGGTGCGAATTTTTATTAAAAACGCATCGCGAAATTGAATCGCAATTTGACGATTTATGATTGTTTCAATGCTTTTTTTCCGCAAACGTGCGAGGGATAGACGCGTATACAAGAGAGTAACCAAATTCGTCCCACCTCGCGGAAAAAAAAACGTTATCCTCGAGGAGAAATCCCTCTGCTGGCTTAGAAATGAAAAAACCATTCTGTTTTGCCTTTTGGAAAGTTCAATTTCATTTTCTCCTTATTTTCAAAAGAAACACACAGATTTTGGTTAAATTATTTTTTGTTTGTTTTTTTCACGCACTCGTTATTGCAGGTGTGTTTCGAGAACAAAGGGAGAAAAAGGGTTAATTCTCTCCGGATCTCACGAGAGTACGTCGAGTCTGAAACGGCGGCGCTCTTCGCTCGTTAAATACGCCTTAATTCTTTGATTAGAATTTTAAAAAAGCGTCTAATCGCCTCGGTAATTTCGTCAACTTGTTCCTTTGGACGACTTATCCTTTTTATTGATTTTCAACACGAATCAACGACGAATTTGATTCTCTTCTCATCTTTCTAGCTTTCTAGTAAGTTATTTTCAAAGCACGAGTGAATTTAGCCATTCACCGGCGGCGCCCTCCCGCGTATTTCCCCGTTCGACGTGCCCCTGCCGTGGGTAAACGTATGCGTTTACCCACGAGTATTTCCACCCTCAAACTATTCGACATCGAAGCGAAACTCTCTGCGAAACTCGCATCGAACGAAATGTCACTTTTTTCCCCTCCAACGATATTCCATCAAAGACGAAAGCAATGTTTTCTCCTAATTGACCAAACAATGAGGCTAATTAATTTGCCGTGTAATTAAGATGGAGAGTACGCGAGGCCGAATTCAAAGAGCATGATTTAATTGACGAAAGTATTTCCCCTCCCCTGTGAATGACTCGATTTTTAGCCGACTATTCGAGCCTGTTGAAGCTGAAGGCTCCAACGTGGACACGTCACGATCTTCAAGAGGCGATAGAAGCCGTCGTTACGCAAAAAATGCGCTTCACCCAAGCATCAACCAAGTATGGGATACCGAAAGGCACGTTGTACGACAATATACTCGGGAAATCAAAGAGGATGATGGTCCTCGAGGAGGCTGCGTTGAATAACGACGAGGAGACCGCCGTTTTGGAATTTTGCTGCGATATTACCGTCAGCCCGTACAACAGACGTACGAAAAAATCATTAAACGCCATATTGAATTACGTCGAGAAATTGAGACGCAGGAGAGATCCGGGATTCGTGTTTACCGGTTTATCGGGCTTCCGGTGGTGGTGGGCATTTTGCAAAAAACACTCGATAGTCTCGTTGTACTTCAACGACGAGAACGACAACGAATGACAATGACAAAGGGAATTACGATAATTGGATATTCGACGATTATTATTCTTCGTTTAATTACAATTACTTCTCGTATATATAATAATTCAATGAGAATTCCCCGCGGAACTTGCTGTTTTTCGCGACCTGAGAGGACACAGAATTGGATTCGAGAGATTTTCCGCTTTCGCGATTAAAATTATCGCGCAAATAATGAAAATTCTTTCCATGTGAGACTCTCGTTGCGAAGTGACATCATCGCGAAAAACGGTCATGTTCCTTCGAGAATTCTCCGAGCACCTTGTGATATAGATGATAAAAACTGATAAATTTCCAATTGACTCGATTGTAAAATTAATTTTGAAAAGACACAAAACCGTGCGTCCGATCGTCGAAATTCCCAAGCGCTGAATATTTCTCTGCCGTCCCCGGTTATCGATATTTAAAGACTATGAATATTTAAATCGAGCACGAGGAAAGCAAAGTTAATTCGATATTTATTAAGTACACGTGCCTTCTTCGTCATATCGTTTTTTCATTAATATATCCTTGATCCGAGATGACGAAAAAAAGCCGTCTTACCACGGCAATTTATATCTGTAAATATGCACAATGAGAGTCTACGAGCTCTGCAATTTTCCATTCCATTCGCGAGCTGTTTTTTTTTATATATTATATATTATTATTTAATCCATCACCTCGATGATGTTCGTTCGTTGTCACTCGAGCGATGCTGAATATGTCGCGCAATTAATTACTCCATCGAAGAATGGAAAAGAGAGCAATTACGTGAAACTCGAATTGATTATTTATTATTTATTTATCTCGATAATGCGAGAAGGAAAATTGTAAATGGTAGATAGTGATAATAAGAGAAAAGTATGCGTTGCCTCGCGAGCTGCATGCGCGTTGAAAGCCTTTACATTCGCGACAATTTTTTTATTTTTTTCGTAATAATAGCGGTAATTCAAAGTTCTTCGTAAACACTCGAACAAGTGCCGGTAACAGGGTGTTTCTTTTTTTTTTCCTTCGTTTATTTTTTCCTCTTTCCTTTCGTTTCGCGAAGCAACGAAAGGCCTAAAGATTACGGCACCGTAAAATGGTCTTGTTGCGTACAACTTGCGAAATACTTTGAAAAGAAAGAGATACTCGAAAACGCATAGCTCGTACGGTCTTGCATTGCATAATAAATAATGATAATTGCGTAATTACAAATTTCAGTACCGCCCGGGTGATTATTTGCTCAAAACAAGTTCATGTACATGTGATGACGTTCGTGCAATTGTTATTTTTTACGACTACATACGTATATATATTATTCTCGTTACTCGTACAACCGACCGATATTCGGGGACCAAGAATGGAGAAGAAAAAACGGTGTTTTATCTGAAAACTTTATTTAATCCGGATTCTTCTATTCATAAGACAAATGTCAAATGTATTTTGGTAAAACGATGATAAATATATCGAAGACTGTACGAAGGGACTCGTGAAAAAATCGATTTCGCGACAAGGGGGAAAATGAATTTGAAAAAAAAGAAGGTAAAGCAAAAAAAAACAGCGTTCTTCACCAATTAGCCAATCGAGTCTCGCTCCGTTTCTTCGATCCTCCAATTCACTTCGATCTAAAGATAGAACCCGCTGCTTCACGCGCATACACACGAGCTCGCTTCGCGTTTGTATGTGATTTCCAATTAATTGTATTAATTATTAAATTGGAGCAGAGCTTAATTAGAACCAATAAATAAACTATTAAGTAATCGTCGTAAATGGAGGTCGTATATTCGTCCATGAGATAATACGAGCGTTCTACTTTCAGTATTGTATTAACATTACATACATATATATATATATATATATATTCATATATTTTATTCAATTCAAATTTATTTTCACGAGAATCGCGAAGTAAATGAAAACACAAGTAAAATCGTGTTGATTTATCGAGAAAATGTCTACGACGAGGATTGTAAGAAAAAAATCTAATATAAAAAGACAGTGTCCATTCCGCATGAAAAAAAAAGACCACGATATCGCAATTATTTCAAACGTGCAAAATCACTTTTAATTCTTCTTTCTTTCTCTCTCTCTCTCTCTCTCTCTCTCTGTCTTGTCAAACATTTTATTTTCAGAGCATCGTGGCGTTCAGCAAGGTATCGCAATTAATGACACGCAAAAACAGAAAAATCAAATAAAACCCAAAGCCCCATTCATCGAGAGTTTTCAGAGTTATTGAGTATATAATTTATTCCTCTAAAAATACCTTTAATCTGATTGACGAACAAGTGACACACGACTAATCTCGCATATTTCCTGCCGCTCTTTTTTTTCTCTCTCTCTCTCTCTCGCGGTGGAGCTGTTCCAGCAGACAGTTATCAGTATCAGCTTCAATCATTGTGGCAAAAGTGTTGGAACACTAATTCCGGGCTGGTTCACAATCTTCGATTTCGCGAACGAGGACCCTTAAAATCATGGCGACCGGAAACTATGGCCGAGGCGATTTTTAGCGTTCTCAAGGAGGGACTTTCGCTCAGTCAAGCGGCAAGGTCAGTAACGAACAATCCGGACAACTACATTACTTCGATTATTATTTCAAACATCGGAATTAATTTTGTGATTTTGAAAAAAATCAAATTTTCGCCAAAAATTTCGCTAAAAATGTCGTTATTGATTTGTTTTACAGAAAGTACGACATACCGTATCCAACCTTCGTACTTTACGCGAACCGAGTTCACAACATGCTCGGTCCAAGCTCCGATGGCGGGGCCGGTGAGTGTTAGTTGACATTTTTTTTTCATTTCCCCACCGACAGTTTTCCAAACCTCGACAATTTCGCTCGCGTCTCTGCCCTCCTCTCGTGTGAAATCATACGTTTTTTCTCTCGTATCCGACGCTCAAATCGTCGATAATTAATCGACAATGGAGAATTGTGCAAAGATTTGCGTATCAACGCGAGAAAGGCTTGAATCGCGCTCGTCGATAAATTTAATTCTCAAAAGTTGGATTTTCACCCTTCTTGAGTTTTTCTCCCATTTTTTTCTCTACAAAATCGACGGTGCAAACTTCGTTCAACCGATTAAACCGTCAATCCACTAATTTTCTCACTCGAAAGGCGACAGAAATCGCGTCACAATTTTTCCCACCACTCAATCTGTTTAAAGGGACAAACTCTCCCGGCAGCTTGTGATTTTCGCTGTCATCGCGACGACCGCGATGATATTCGCGTCTCTTTGGGGGAAAAAGAAAAGAAAAACATTTTCTACCAATTTCTCTCGTCTTTTTTCACTCCTCTTGCGATAAATTTCGCAAATGGCCGTCGATCGATTATTCACCGACGAACGAGGGACGTCGCTGCGTTCGAAAATAGAATGACGTTTCGCGATGACCGAAAGAAAAAAAAGAGGAGATGCATCTCGGAAATGTTTCAATTTCGATGTTCTTTTTTCCTTTTTTTCGCGTCTTCGCGTGATTTCCCGGTATTTCGAGAATCGAATCCCTTTTTTTTCGTCGCGGAGCGAAATTGCCGTTCGTAGAAAAAATAACGAATCCGTTCGATTGCGATGACTGATTTGGGTGTCTCGATGGCTCTGACTTCTCTGCAGATCTGCGGCCGAAGGGTCGGGGAAGACCGCAGAGGATTCTCCTCGGCGTTTGGCCCGACGAGCACATACGGGGTGTCATAAGAACCGTCGTGTTTCGCGACGGCAACATCAAGGAGGAACCGACACCGATTTATCCGAGCCTAACGAATTACGCGTGCAACGGTCCCGAGGGTGCGGTCAGCCCCGGTGCCGCAGCGGCAGCTGCGGTCGCTGCGGTCGCTCAAGGTAAATTCAACGAGATATATTTCAGCGATAACTTTGCACCGCGTTCAATCGTATATTTACGAGCGAGTCGCGAATTAAAACACGTTAAATCCCTATTAACCCTTACTTGCCACACTGGGGTAATAAAATACCCCAAGCTTTTTGTCTTAATTTTAAGTACCTAATCGTTAGGTAAGGGGCCTACAGTGACATCTGTCAATTGTTGAAGAGTGTGACTAACTTTTAGGCCCAATAGCATTACGTTAAAGCAGTTAGTATGTCTTAAGCAGGCGTCTAAAGTCGCGTGGGGTAGAAGACCACCCCAGTGTGGCAACCTTTTCTGAAAAACCTTTTGCTACACAATTTTTTTTCCTGTACTAACACATCAGACGAATATTCAGTTAAATTTTCAGCCAATTCTATCACGGAAAAAAAAAGTTATAAATTTTTTGTAAAAATTGCCATTTTTCAACTTTTTTCAACTCTGACATTTTTTAAATATATTTAAATGAAATATTCGGCTTTATACCCTATATCATCTTTCAGAGTAAGCTTTCCATATGTTCTAAAAAAATTTTCAAGGAAAAATAATCGAAAGTTTATATTTTATAACAGTTTTTGTCGCTGGGGTAGAATCTTACCCCAATGTGGCAAGTGCGTGATTTTACAGAAGTGTGGCAAGTAAGGGTTAAATCCCGTGTCCATCGAAAAAACAGAAAAAAAAAACCAGAAAAAATCAAGCACCATTTCGTTCGAATTTCGGAAAAAAAATCCGTCACCCAAAGAGCGCCAAGCTCGTCGTATAAAACGACAGGGTGGAACGAATGATCGCGAAATTTTGGAAAAAGACAAAGATTTGGAAAAGCAATTTTCGAAATTTTCGTTTCTTTTCTTTGACCGTAACGCAACGTTGTAAAATCGCGGGAATCTTCAGGTCTTCGACATCAGATGTGCAGTATGGTGGCGGCCGCGCAGTCCCACCAGCACGACATGATCGCGACGAACCTGTCGGCGAACTTTCAAGCCGCCGTGCAGGTCAGTCAGCATCATCTGAACAACAGCAGTCCCGGCGGCAACAGCAACAACAGCAACAACAACAACAACAACAACAACAACAATAGCAACAACAGGAATTCCCCGCTGATGCTGGGAATCTCGAGTCCGGGCTCCGGTGGACCACCGGAGAGTCCGATCGAGAGTAGCCCGTTGGCGAGTCCGCTCGCGCCCCTCATGGATCCCGCGCACATACCGAGCAGCGTCGAGGTCGGCATCGGCGTCAGCGGCATGACCTACAAGCCAACGCGGAGTTTCATCAGCCCGAGACCGGAGAGCCTCTTCCAGGAGGACATCGCCGACCTCGTCAAGAGCGCTCATTCCCACAAGGACAAGGACAAACTTCCGGTGAAGCTCGAACCCCTGTCCGACTCGCGAAGCGAGCAGTAAAAGAGGAGAAACGAGGTAGGAGAGGAGAAAACGAAGGGGTGCGCACTCTCGACGTCTTCGGGGAGGAAAAACATAACGATTAATATCGATAATAGCGATAGCGGTAGTCCGGTAATTATTAAAATAATGATAATGATGATAAATCATAATATCGATGATAATATTAATAATTATTATGATTATTATGATAACGATAGCGATAACGATGGTAGTCGTAATAACAATGGTGAAACCAACGGCCGAAGACGGCGAGTTGCCGAATGAAATTCGACCGCCGTCTCATTTCGCCGATTCTCGAACGGTACCTCGAGGCATTTTTCATTTATTTTTACTTTTTTTCTTCCATTTTTTTTAAAATTATTTTCCTCCTCTCCTCGACGAATTTCCAAAAAGATGTACGATTTGCGACGCGCTTGGTACACGTGAAACGCGGCATTCGAGCCACACACGTGTATTTGTAAACAGATTTCTCCGGGTGATGATCCCGAGGATCGGAGGAAACGAGGAAAAGCGCGAGAAGAGCGAATAAGGAGGTGGGACGTCAGTGACGAATGGCGGAAAATCAAAAAAAATTTAAGAATAAATAAATAATAGCGAAAGTAACGTAAAAATCAGAGCCCAGCTTCGATCGGGGGAAAATTCGTCCCGGAATGCGAATGAAAATCTTCGTTTTCTTCGCCCCCCCCCCCTGCCCCTGTTTTTCGCGCGCAGTCGACGCGAGAGGAAAAAGGAAAATTCACGAAATTCCACGACCGCCGTCTGACGAAGGCCGAGGTGGAGATTCTCGATTGGCGTATTTTTCCTTTTTCCGCTCGATGGTTTTTTCCATTTCTGGGACTGGAATTGTACGCGCGAACGAGAGAATGAAAAGTGAGAAGGAAGAAGAAGAGGATTTCTTTGATAAAACGACGAAAACAAACGGGCCTCGGAGTGTCATCGGTGTCCGAGAGGACTGGAGAATTTCATAAATTCATCAAAGATTTCCATCCAGAATCTCCGAACGAGAAATCATAAAATGAAGATTCCCGAGAGTCCGAGGACTCTCAGTTAGGCCCCGAGACTATTATAGAGAAGCGAACATTATATTATTATCGATAAACACAGGTAAATATTAGCTGACAACGTGCAAACGGGATGGTGTGGTAGGGAAAGAAAAATGAAATGAAAAATAAAAAAAAAAAAGAATGTCAAATAAAACGATTCGCCCGATGATTTAGCACACCTTCGTATATTCACGCATGTGGGGATACCGTACGTTAATGCCAAATGTATATTAGTTTTGAGACTCAAAGAGGAAGACGGCGAGGGAGGGAGAATAAGTACGCGCGTGGGCAGGAGAAAATAAACGTTATTATTATTTTTTTTTTCATCGATCGACATGGCGAGATCGGTAATCGTCGATCGAAATTGCGGGAGGCAGGGGAACTCGATCAAAACGCTGTTTCAAGAAGATTGGCAATCGAGCCGATGTGGAAACGAGATAAATGTCATCTCGCGTTTTTCCGGTAAATTCAAAAAAAAAATTCCTCGACCGTAACTCGCGGGAATACTACCGATCGTTTCAACGAAATTCCATCGATTCGATGTTGAATTTTTTTTTTTCGCTCCGCTGTACGGGTTTTTCTTTTTTTTTCTTCTTTTTTTTTCTCATTTTTGACACAATCACTTTCGAGTTGCTCGAATCTGACCTCCCGTCGTTCGCAAAACCCATCGATAATTGGCTCGCGTTTCAAGGAGATCTCGAGCAAAATTCGCGTCTTGACGGATCGATCGCGGTAACACCAGAGGCAGAGTGGAGAAAAAAAAAATTGAAATGAAAAAATCGGCAACGCGATACTTTTGCATGTACAATGACGCACGCGCGAGTCGTGGAGTTTCCGTTAACGAGCCGGCGACACGTCGCGAGTGCGATTTTTCTAGTCAATCATCGACGTCCAGGAGGATTAATTGTTTATATGAATATAAACTGTACATCTTTTTCTTTTTTTTTTTCGTTATCCAATACTCTCTCCGTCGCACGTACGAATGACTCCTTTTCATACCAGCCGAGAGTTTACGATAACGAAAATTACGTCACAAAGTGTAGATTTCGAAAAACTTATTTTCGATAATGAAATTATCGATCAGCGTGAATTTCAATTTGAAAAAGTTTATATTCAGCTTGAATTTTCATCGAAATTGAAAAGGGAAACAAAATTCCATTGCGATGCAAATATTATCGATCGATTCTGCGATTCAGTACGGTAGCAAATTGCGGGAGAAAAATTCGTTGGACGTTGGATGAAAAACAAAAACGAGTGAACATGGCCGCTCCGAAAATATTCAATATTTTGGGCTTCTTGGTCGGTGTGAAAAATGGAAAACCCTGCCAAAGGGGCGCAATTTTGCAGAGGACAAAATTTCCCGCAAAGCTGCTTGTTTATCGAAACGTTTTTTCCCCGTCGAGTAACGTTACGAAGCTTTTTATATAAAAAAAAAACGAATTTTCCATGGAGAAATTTTGTTCATTCGGCGGGATTTTTTATTCGACATGTGGAAACTTTTTTCACGACTAATTATATGCATATACCGGATCTGAGAATATACGGTAATTGTGTCGCGCCCAAATTGTCGGGAGACGCGGAATTCGATGGGATTTTCATTCGAGCGTTCGACACTGTCGAATTTGAAAGATCGTCGAGCAGCGGGGGCAGGCTCGCCACTGGGTTACTCGATTGATGAAAACTCTGAGAGACGAAAAAGCGAACGAGCGAAATACAGCGCGAATACACACAGAGGCGATGAAATGTACAAAATTTTCTCACACTTGTCTTTTAGTCGATGCCGATGGATGGAAAAAAAAATGAGGGAAAGAAAGAAAACGAACAAAAGCTGTACATACCGTACGGGAATGTGGGATCGGCGAGAGGAGAATTAATCGCGAGGAAGCCGCGTATAACTGGATATTCCCAGGGCCACGTTCGTGAAAACAAAAAAAAGCAAAAAAGAAAAAAACAAAGAATGAACAAAGAGTAAAAAGTATAGCGTTGTTAAATGTAATGATTGCCTTCCTGCCATATTTGGGGTATGCCAAGTATAAAAATTTTAAGGTTTAGGATATATATACATAGGAGAGTGATAGAGAGAGAGAGAAAGAGAGAGAGAGAGGGTTTTGTTGTGCGACAGGACGATTCGAACTTTGTCGATTCGGAATTGTGAGAAAAACGAACGAAAAAAAAAAGTTTGTGCGAATGAAACCATTGGTTTTTTTCCTTTTTTTTGAATTTCTTTTTCCTTTTTTTTTTGCATTATGAAAAAAAGAAAACAAAGTGTGTTCCACAAGTCGTATACGTGGGGAAAAGCGTGCTGCCGTATTGCGGGGTTTTTTCTACATTTCTCGCGAAAGAATATTTTTTCAAAATTATAACGACGAGTTTTTTGCGATAATAATAATAACCCGCCCGGGGGGATTCTGATTGATCCTTTGAGACGAGAAAAGAAAACGACGTGTTGCGAGGCGAAAATTTAGGAAAAAGACAAAGACGAAGAGCAATTCGCGTAATGAGAGTTCAATGAGAGAAAAAGAGAATGAGTAAGATAACGTTTAGGGAAAATAAAAAAGTAAAAATAACAAACAAACAAACAAACAAAAAAACACATTCGAAGTGGCCTTCGTGAGGAAATTTCTTGCTCTTTTAAATTGTCGTTTTGGCTTTGAACTCGGATAAATTTGCGAGAGATTACGAGGGTGAGGATGAACGGAGATCTGCGCAAAACGCGTTTACCTTTCGTCCAGGAATTGAATAACGAGATTCGGATGAAATACACTAATTTTTACATTTATTTTTTCGTTCATTCTACTTTTTTTTATTTCATTTATTTTATTCTTTCATCAAGTGAGAGGAATGAAAAAAAAAAAGACGTTGCTCCGACGAAAGTACGATGATAAATTCAAATTGGTGTCGATTAGCTTCGCGCTGCGGTAATTTCAGAAATAAAGATATTCTTGATACAAAGGTTTTTTGTGCAAAAATTACTGAAAAGAGGAAAACAAATTTGAGAGAGAGAGAGAGAGAGAGAGTGAGGAGCGAGAGAAGAAAACGGTTATTTCGTCAACTTTGTTATTGATGTGCGTGATGAACGAAAAAACTGGAGCGCGTAATAGAAAATTATTATTATTATTATTATTATTACCATTATTCTTTCGTTAAATATACAGAATTGAATGAAAAAGAGATGTGGCGAGACGATGAAAAAAAGTAAATGAAGCTCGGAAAGTAATAATCGGTACGCGGATAGAGATTTTTTACGATTTAGGCTTACTGTGTTCAAAGAAAATAATGAAAAGAAGTAACGATGGAGATGCGAGAAAAGAAAAAAAAAAAGAAAAATCACGGTTCAAAGAGAGGACATTTTTTGAAATTTTCAAAACCATCGTGCGCGCGAAAGGGAATTTTTGATGATCGTCGGCGAGTGCGACTGTGAGATAAAATTAAATATTGTATAAGAGAGGGGGGGAAAAAACGTGAAAAGAAAAAAAGTAGTAAGTGCCTTCCAAATGAAAAAAAAAAAAAAAAGAAGAAATAAAAAAAACTTTTAACAGTCCCGTAGAACGTGACCAGTTTTAAATGGAGAATCATTCGAAATTTCGTGTTTATGGGGTTTGATAAAGTGAATGGAGAGAAAAAAAAAGGACGAAAGTGAAAATCACGATTTTTCGTGCTTGATCCTTTTTTTTCTTCCGTTATTCGGATTAATTCGTATGCAAAATTAGTCGCCCGATGCGGTAAACGGAAAAACGAGAAAAAAAAAACAAAACAAAATCAACAAGTAAATATACCGGGGAGAACGAAAAAAAAAAAAAGGAAACAAGAAAAAACAATCCTGAGCCTCAATTTATTCTCAGAGTCACGTGTGCGAATGAACGGAGTGAATGTCCGTCGAATGGCCGATTAATAATCTCGCTTCGTACGAAATACGCAATGTTTTTTTTTCATTTTCCTTCGTTTATTTGTGTTTTCCAACGAGACGAAAATTCCGAGGACAGAAAATGACGAAACTCGATGAATGAACGAACGAAAATTCAATTTTTGATCAAACCACACAGGTAATACCCTAAATGGCAATTTCTCTTTGAAATTCGTTGTTTCCTTACCATCATTATATAAATATATAAAATGAATAATAACACACACACACACACACACACACACACGCGCGCATATATATATATAAAAACATATAAATATATTTGTCAATTGGCTTGATAATTTTCAATGAGCAAACGAAAAAAAACAACAACAACAACAACAGCAAAAACCTTTATATTTAACATGGAAAAACTCAACGGGAATCGTCCCCGAGAATCTTCGTTTGCCACATTTTGATACAAAATTTGTGAAAGAATAAAAAAGAAACAGGAGAAAACGAAGGCGAGTGAACAAAAGTAAAAACCTATATATTACATACTTAATGATTTAAGTGAACAAAAAAATAATAATAATTGGAGTATGGAGTAACCATATATATGTAAAGAAATATATATATATATATACAAATTGATATATATATATAAATAAATATATATGAATATCGAAACGCCCTAGATACACAAGCGTTTGCCCGAAAACAATGTGAAAGAGCAAGAGAGTGAGAATTTTCGGCGAGAAAAATTTTCGGCCCCTTTTGTCGAAGCCAAAAACTTGTAATTACGTTTCGAGAGATTTTTTCAAAAATTATTATCCAATGTACGTTAGAGGACGAAAAAGTGATATCAACTCGAAGAGTAGGCTGCGAATTCGAGGCTTTCGAAGGAAAAAAAAAAGATCGAGCGACAAGAGCGTCGAAATGATTATCGTCGAAGAATGAAAAGATGAACGATAAATTATTATTTATTCCGAAAAGATTTAGCGATAGCCTTGCGTAAAAAGGACTCGAGAATAGCTTCAACCCGGGATAAACGATCGAAACACGAGCCAACGGCGAAGCGTTTAACGAGTGAAAAAAAAAAAAGAGGAAATAGTACATAAATCGAACGAGGAAAAACGCTTCTCTCGTTCGTTCCGTTCTTTTGCTGAAATAACCACAAACGTGTTGGATAGTCGTCGATAGCTGAACGAAAAATAAGTAAATACGAAATATATCATCCTAGTTTTATTCGAGAGGGTTTAAAGATCGCATAATATTACCACGAGAATCATTCGATCGCGCGCATGGTCTCGTTGTCGCGTCGAGATGATGAAGATTTTCGAGAGAACGACGGAAAAAAAAGGACGAAAATCGACGCGAATAACAAACGCTGTCTCTGTGGGAGAAAGACGAGATGAACAATTTTTCGAACGCGAAACGTACGTTTGAGACGCAGTTTCAAGCGTGTATGAGAGTATCGAGGGGAACGCGAAGAGATAAAGGTTGAGAATGATTATCATAAAATAAGGGAATAAATGAGACTGTGTTTTACTGTAAATAGAAGAAAAGAGAGAGAGAGAGAGAGAGTGAGAAAATGTGTCCCACGATCATCATCCACGTTGCATTATAATTATCATTACTTTTAACACCTAAGAGCATATTTATTGCGATTTTTCCACGTTCGTTCGTTCCCGATTCCGATCCGCCGAACGTCAACTTGTACATTGCGTTTTTATTTATTCGAGACTCTTGCTCGATAATCGGCGACGATTTTTTTCTCTCTTTTTTTTTGTTCAAGAAAAAACACGCTCGAGCAAGAATTCCGCGATTGTATACGAATCATTGTTTTTCTCCCCCTCCCCTGCCCCTCACCAGCGAACGTTGCAGGTTTGCTCTCGAGCGCCGATTATGAATGGCGCTCGAATAATCTTTGTGTATTTATATACGAGACGATTGTAATTATCGATTATTAAGTGAAATGAATTCCTATTGAAGCGTCTGTTTCCTTTTTGTTTTTCCAGTAGATAGTGAAATTCTATTGTATTTAATAGCGCGCATGACTCTCGATGAGGAGATTGCAATTGTTATGTAGCCAGTATCAATTTGCGGACCACGACGGGATAACGTGAGATGAACAAAGATGAAGAGAAACAGAGGAACGAAGAATGAGAGAAAAACAGAGAGGCGAGATGCGGACAAGGAACAATCGGATGTGATCCGTCGCGAGCGTCGTGATTTTTGATTTTTCGTTTGCTCGCTCAACGTCGTATTCTTTTTGTTTTTCCTCGTTATTTATTTATACGTTTCTCCTTACGAATGACGTTCCGCCGAAATACACGATAAATATACATACATGAACGCAAATAACGGAGTAAAAAGTACCAATGTAGCTCGTGCCCTGTCTCTTTACACACACACACACACAAACACACACACACACATACATACCTTAGCCACCACCGTGCCGTCGAGTTTTTCGTGGCGTCGGAGAGAAAAATGAAGAAAAAAAAACAAGAAATATCGTGGGAGCGAATGCGAGAGTGAGATGAGAGTGAACAGAAATGACGAAGGAAGAAAAAAAAAAGGGAAGAAACAAAAATGAATACGGAATCACGCAATCATACTTTTAAGTTGCTACTTGGCACGTATATCTAAGTAATATCTTACAACATAAACAATATGCAATAATATTACATATGAGAAATAAATTGCAGTCGAACCAAATGAATATAATATGTACCCGTATACATGTTTATATGTACGTGTATGTGTGTGCGTGCGTGTGTGTGTGTGCGTGTGTACATACACAAGTGTATTCTTGTTGAATAATTTTTTCATTGCCCGTAAACACCCCCGTGAAACTGATGTTTTGACCAATGACCGATTTGACCTTCTCTTGACCTCCATCCCGATTCTCGATTCGATTCTCGTTTTAGGATCAAACATCGACGTCTCGATGCAGTTGCAGAGTCTCCTCGCAAAGGTACGTTCGAAGTTGTTTAAATTCGTTGGAGTATTTTTTTTTTTGCGAGTCGACATTGAGGCTAGCAGAAATTAGGGAGACGAGCGTCTTTCAGCTTGCTTTTTTGTCAAACGACTTTGCATTTTTTCGATCTGCACTGCCACCACTTCTCGACGAGAAAAATATGAGAATCGATGAATTTCGTAAAAGGCTTGCTTTTCTTCCGGGTCTGTTGGAACAATGGGAGATGTGCGTTGGTACGAGAAGTGGTACATAATATTTGCGGTTGAAATGACGAGACAAAGCGTAGGGGATAGCCGACGAGGAGTTTGACGAAAGAACAAAAACCAAAGACTCGGAATGTTCCTTTATTCTGCTCATCCACAACTGAACATATTCACAAAAAAGAAGACCAATCTCAGTGTTGAAACTCAAAACAAAAGAGCATCGAGTATTAACGATAATTCGGTTATTACGTTGTCAAAACGAAAGGCGAATAAAACGATTTATCTACAATTACGCGAAATTTTGCAAAAATAAGGAAAAATATGCAACTGTACACGAATTTGTAGTGGCGAACGGGACACCGAATGTCCGTAAAGGTTACGTCCGCGTTTTATCGTCATTCATCGATCGCGATTACGTTTATGCTGCTTGAGGGGATAACGCGGATTTAACGCCCTCGGCATTGACAGCGTTTGGCGATGGATTGTTGCCGAGCTTTTGCGAATCCTCCTTCGTCAGTACGTGATCCTGTTGTTTGGCAGGTGCTTGCTGTTGTTGGAGTTGACCTTGGCCATGTGGGATTTGCCCTTGCTGCGGTATTTGTCCTTGTTGCGGTACTTGACCTTGATGCGGTACTTGACCTTGTTGCGGTACTTGACCTTGTTGCGGTACTTGACCTTGGTGCGGTATTTGACCTTGGTGCGGTATTTGACCTTGGTGCGGTATTTCACCTTGGTGCGGTACTTGACCTTGGTGCGGTATTTGACCTTGGTGCGGTACTTGACCTTGGTGCGGTATTTGACCTTGGTGCGGTATTTGACCTTGGTGCGGTACTTGACCTTGGTGCGGTACTTGACCTTGGTGCGGTATTTGACCTTGGTGCTGTATTTGACCCTGCTGCGTCATTTGACCGTGCTGTACCGGTACTTGACCTTGATGGTATTGCTGAGGCACCGGCGCCGGATAACCTTGGTACTGCGGTACCTGCTGATGGCCTTGATACTGAGGAACGTGCTGCTGATATTGCGGCACTTGACCTTGATACTGTTGCTGCTGAATCATATTATGTCCCTGGTCCATTGGCGGTGCAAAGTCCTGATGCGCGGCATACTGCGGTGCGAACTATTTTGTTTTTTATCCACAAAAGAAAAACAATACAATTGTCAAATCCAGATTCCACGAAGCACTGAATGAATTTTGCATCGACAGGCTCGAGCTAAGGTAGCCAGTACCGAGTTTTCTTCGGGACTCTGTTCGACTATTTCAAACGGGGGCCGCGATCTTTCGACCGTTTTTCAATAATTTCCCTTGCAATCAGAAACGTGCAATTTTCCTCGTTACCGCTACGAGAGCAAAGTATTTTCGAAAACATCCGCGTAAAGTAATACTGTCGTCCGAAAAGAAACGTACGAATTACCGGCGAGGACAACAATTTCGCATAAATGTTACGTGGATTTCTGACTCACCTGCTGTGGATGTCCAGGATCGTAAT
This sequence comes from Heteropelma amictum, assembly GCA_959613375.1. NCBI lineage: Eukaryota > Metazoa > Arthropoda > Insecta > Hymenoptera > Ichneumonidae > Heteropelma > Heteropelma amictum. The sequence goes on along the minus strand of OY390722.1, from coordinate 3,734,347 downwards.
AACCGTGGCCCGGTGGCGACTACCAATGGCAACAAAAAGTGCACAAGCAATGTTTAAGTTATCCCTAGTGACGTACTACTTTGTTCTTTCGTCGGCGAAATTTGTATTGAGAAAAAAAAAACAATTACGAATCTCACGAGACTCTGACGTACCAACGGGAACGAATGTCGCGTGGTAAGATTTGGAACAACAAAAGAAGCCAATCATTTACTTCGACATTATGATTTTACACGCAGACCTACTGGTGATTCTGGCGTTAAAAAATGAAGAAAAACAAACGGAGCGTCAAGAAGTTCCGTAAGTTGCCGCATAACGGCGTTTTACGATTGCGTCATGCTGCACAACGAAATTCAAAAACATTTGCAAAAAAGAAAAGAACGTCAAAATAATGATTCTCACGCATGCTTCGTGCATACAAAATCGTTCGCCCAAATTGTCACTGGCCGAATGAAAAGTAACTCAAAGTACAAAAATCCTAGAGAAAAAAAAACAAATGTGGCACAATCGTCGTAATCGATACTCACAATATTGTTCCCGACTCTCCTGGCTAATTCCTCCTGCTGTTGCTTCACGAATTTCTCATAATCCTCGTTCGTGTAAATCTCCTGCTCGTCCAATGGTTTCCAGCCTTCGTCCTTCTCGAATTCAGTGGACTTTGACTGCTCGATGAACTCCCCGTAGCTTAATGAAGGCAAAAGAATCTCATCAAAGTTCTCCACTTTATTACGGCAATGAAAATTCCAGTCAACTATTTTCCGAGTGCCTCGCACTTTAGAGAGAGCTCTCAAGAAAGAGTACAATCATTTGGAACGTGAATTATTACAGATTCGTTTTTGATTCTTATTCAGTAGCCTCAGCTTTTTACCTGATAAGACCATCCTTGTTGCGGTCAGTTTCACTAAACACGTGTTCTCTCATTCGCTCCATCTCCTCCATGCGTTCGCGCACGTCAGTTTCGGGACCGCCTTGCTCGTAAATCTTGTCCAATTCTTTGCGGAACAGTGCGCTCACTTCGACCGGATCCCACACGCCATTTCCGTCGACATCTGAATAATTAAGCAAGACATACAGACGTTCCCAAAACTGGATAAAAATGATCACCCAATGCTACATTTGAGACAACGGTAATTTGTGGCTGAATTTGGGATACAATTGCGAGTCGAATAAACTATGTGCACTTTCGTATATGGAATTTGCGCCGAAGAGGAGAGAACAAGCTCGTTCGATTCAACGGTCACTTTCATCGAACGGACACATGAGATGTTTTCGTAGCGCATTGAATCTCCGATAAAAATGTGTTGAAAAATTTTTTCCAATCTCAGCGAACGATAAAATTGTTATCTGTCAAAAACAGCTGATATACACCGAACTTGAAAAAAGAAAATGATCGCGAATCGACTTACCGTGAAGATTGAAGAACGTTCGGGGATTAAACTGCTGGTCCTCCATGTGATCCTGTTTTTCCCAAACTTCCTCCAATTGTTGCTTGCTTCCCGGATGATGAAGCTTAACATGGTTTTATTCATTTGCTCATTGGATCGAATTAACGGAAAAAATACGGACTATCGCATAATTAACATTACGACGCATAAATACGCGAACGATCGCGTATGGAAATTCTCGAAATAAACTCGTCATCGTGGAGACGAGGATTAAACGCGCCAACACTCCAACACTCTGTTGTTGGATCTTTAGTTTATAAACATATGAAAAAAAAACAGGAAAAATTATCGATACTCACCGGCTTGTGCTTTTTGTGCTTCTCCTCCAGCGATTTGAGCTGTTCGGCGTATTTTTTCTTCTCTTCTTCGTTCATTTCTGTAAAAAAGACGGGAAAAAAAAAAGAGAGAAAGTGAAATATACAAAAAATCGCTCTTTCCAAAAAACGCGACAAATTTAGCTTCCTCACTCTTTTTCTTCTCGTCCTCGTCGTACTTTTTCTTCATCTCGTACTCTTGGAACTCTTCGCGTCGTTTCTGATCAACTTTGCTCAAATCGGCTGTCGTCTGCATCCAAAAAATACCCAAGGATAATGGCGAATGATGGAACCGTCGATTGAGTCGGACGTCTTTGTACGTACCTTCAGGATCAATTTTTTCAGATCTTCGACTTCGAAAGTCTCCGGATTCTCGTGATCCAGATGTTCGTGAATCTTCATATGATCCGTATCGAGGCCTTTTGTTTTTTCAAACTCTTGCGTCGCCGCGTGACGCAATCTCTCAATCTCCTTTCTCTTGATTTCGTCGAGCTGACTTCTCAAGCCGTGATGCAAAAAGTCCAACTCTTGAGCTATAGAGCCAGTCTGCGAGTGGCGAAAACAATGTCAACGTTGAATTCCTCGAGGATGTACATTTCGACGGCGAAATTAAAAATTGCAATTTTTTTATTCCTCGACGATTTCACCATGATTTTGAGAGCGTAAACTGTGCCATTCGCCAAACCGTCATACCTTTATGGCGTCTTCACTGGCGTTCTGAAGTTTCGCGCGAAACTCCTCGTCGCCTTCGAGTACTTCGAGAACTTCGCCTAAATATCTGTGGTACTCGACGCCGATGTCTTTTTCATACTCTTTATGATCGTCCGTGTTTTTCTCGTCGGATTCTTTTTTGTTGTTGTTGACGGGTGCCGCGACGCATTGTTGTATGGCAAATATCGCTATTCCGAATGTTATTAGGAAACGCATATTCCTAGATGGAAAACAAAACTTTGATGTTTTTAAGAATCACCAAAATTTCTTCTTCCACATGAAACTTCTTATCTCTCGCACACTAGGTTATGGTCTGTGTGTGTTTATTACAGAGTGAATAAAGTAAATATTTGCTCAGCTCATATCGGATTATATCGTGGATTATATTACATCGGAAATCACTTTTTTTTCAAATTCTGTTATAAGAACGAGAATGTAAATTGAGGTATGAATAAAACGTAACCTAACAAAACGAATAATATGTGGTTATTAAACATAGGAAAAAAAAGTTAAATGCTGGGATAATCGAAATGTAATTTTCTGAAAGAAAATATTCTCACTCGTCACTCGAATCATCCGTTAACATACGATTTGAATACCACTGTCAATGAAAAGTAATAAAACTTCCGATAAAGTGAGGTTATGAGCACATAACCTCACTTCGGAATCACTATCGGAATTACGCTGCTGGTGAAACATATTATGCGCTATTATGCGCTGAATAATTACGCTATTCGTGCTAGTCGCGATAGCTTGATTTTATTCTGGATTTGAACCACAAAACTTTACGCGATTCACATATGTCACTCTTTTTTTTCTAGAGAGAGAAAGCAAAGGTTTTGATGCGCCTCGAAAATATGCAGAATTATACGTACGTTTGAGGAGGTTATAGGTCGATAAAGCTTGGAAGATCGGAAAACTAAATACTGCAACAATTTTTGTGATACACTTTAGCGAAATGTGGAAAAAATGTGAGATTGCACGACGTTCGCGCATATACGATTTGTTTTCCCGAATGAAGGAGCGGTCGGAGGAAGAACGTCACTGGATAAAGTTCCGACGTCCACGTCAGGTCAATTTCAACATTGTAGGGGGAAATCCCATTTTGTATTGGTGAAGGTGATTATATATGCGGGAGGAAAACAGCGGAGAGTTTGTTTTTACGCTGTACGTGTTGTGCGCACAGTCTCGAATGAGTCTCCGCAAATAAGCGGCGCAGATGCACGTATAATCCGCAAATGCGAAGTAAGCTTTTGTGGATAACTCGGTCATGCACAGCTGATAAAACAAAAGTATTTCAATCCGACCGAACGAAATATGTATCTTTTTATAATCATGACAAATCAAGCTTCTTCGTGATTCTCGATCGTAAGTTGGTCAAACTGGAACGCCAGGCGTAATCTCCGACAAATTATGTAATTTTCGTCATTTCGGGATCATGTACAAAAATCCATTCCGATATCCATTTCCTTCGAAATATTTCCGCGAGAAAACCTCTCAATTCGTATCAACATCAGAAAAACCACGGTAGTTTAGTTTTTAAATATTACTACGTCGGAATATCACGATACGATTATTGAAATCGAGATAATCGAGAATAGAAATGTTTAAAATAGGAAATTGAAGCACAGACTCCTTTTCTGCCTTATTCTCATCTCAACGATGGACCGAAAGGAATTCCTCGTTAACGTATCCTATCTTTGTTCTCAAGAGTCATTAGGGGCGTATACCTGTGCCCTACAAACTTATATCTTCATCTCTCTCTTCTCTCTCGTTCAACGTACCTGTTGAAAGTAACTCGAGAGTCGCACAAGTGGTTTCTATCTGTTGAACCAATCTAAAATGCTTGAGAGAGAGAGAGGGGGGAGAGTAACTATGGTCGCTCAGAAAAACGACCGAGTTTTCTCTGACGTTGCTACCCTCGCGCAAAAACACCCTCAAACGCACTTTTTTCATCCATTTTCTCGCCTCACAGTCTTTCTTGGCAAAAGTAGTCACAAGAAATCCGATAAAAACATAAATTATACAATTGAGGCCTTTATCGTTATACAGCGTTGGTAACGACAAAAACAATGATGCACTTGCAGTTTTATTGTACATATCGTTACAGAACGGAAGCCTCTAATTGCTCATGCGCTGAAACGCTCCGTTGAACGTCAGTTAATTTAAAGTGGGAGGTAATATGATTACGAGTCGAGCACTCGTGGCACATTTATCGTTCTCTCCTTCCGCGAGTCTTCCAAGACACTCGAAATTGACGTCTGCCAGCGGTATTTCGCCGGAACTCAAAAAGCGCCATGTTTTTCGATACTCGCGTGAAAATTTTGATCCCCGGAACGATTTCCCCTCCCCGAAGGACAAACAAACCGCATATTCGCGCGTTCGACTGCAAAACAACGCAGGGGGGGGGAGGAAAATAGCCTATCCGATGCATAGAGAAAAAATAGAAAGATAACGACGCTCGTAAAACGAGCGGAGCCGTTGGGTCACGTGACGTTCCACGAATTCCCGCTCGAGAGGAATCTCGTCCCGTCCTCGCGGTGTGGAACCTTCACGGTGGGCCAAAAGGTCGATATTCGACGCCGGGGGAGGCCACCCTGAGAGCATTTTTTTTCGACCGAGAGCCGCCAGGTAACAAAGACAAAAACATGACATCCGAAAAAGAATCTTCACTCGGAGAATCTTCGTGATCTTGAAATAATCCCCGTCCTTGAAAACCAAAACAAATCCAAAAATAACATTTCTCGATTGTCCGTTTGTTTTGAAATTTTTTTCGCTATTGTTTTTTTTTTCGTTCCTTCGTCGTCAATTTCACGCGATCTCCTCGGAATGAGAGATCGCCACGATACACCGCATATGTAATTCTCTTCAATCTCCGCGACCACCACCACGTTGTATCCTCCACTTCTTGACTCTTCCCCCTCCCCTCCGCCTGGACCGTCCTCTCTCTCGCCGCTTCCTCCCCCCTCTCTCAGTCTCTCTCTCTCGTTCGCTCTTTCTCAGTTTTCCCACCACCTCGACGCGGGTCCATCGTTTCTTCGGTTTGCCCACCGGTTCGCCGTTTCTTCCTTATTTCAGTTCGTTCAGAGACGCACTTCGCCTCGTAACGTTACCGACTCGCGACGTTTTTACCGACCTATCCGGAATCCCCTGATTCCCGTAATTGTTTTCTCCGCAAAGTTGGAAGATTAGAGTGAAAAAATTGGCGAATCGAGTCGAACGATCGTGTTTTTTTTATCGATATTCGTCTCACGGTGAATTCTCGATGATTCGGCGTCGCGACCGATCTCTCTCGTTCCTTCGACTTTGAACTCGCTCGTCGAGACGCTCGCTCGAGCGTCGCGCGGTGTCGGAAAAAAGTGGAAGCGGAGAAACAACGATCGTACGTTCGAGCGGATTAATTATTCTCTCTTGCAAATCGGACAACAAGTGGGCAGAGGAAAGAGAGAGGCGAAGAAACGTGCGAGGCAAAAAATGTAATGTTTCTCTCGTTTTCATCGCAGTCGCGGAGCGAACCGGTTGCACGCTCTTAAAATAGTTTCTCCAGCGGAGGAGGTATAAAACGTTGCCGCCTTGCGGTTGCTGCTGCGCGCGTTAGCTGCGAAAGCGAGACCTGCGACAACGCGGATATACACCATATATATATTTATATATATATATATACACGACGAACAGGTAAATACACGAATTAAATTCGGAGCGACGAGATTTGATGAGAAAAAAAAAAATGCAATGTTACAGACTGTTTCTCATACGGAAAAAAAGTTTCCCAAACTTTCATGAAATCGCGCATCACTCAAAGGTCTCTGCGCACAAACGACCCTACGCGCTCTTGCGACTGCGCGGGACATTTGCAAAGTATATTTTTTTAAATATTATTATTTGTCGAATAAAGTTATATTAATCAAAGTAAATATCGTCATTTTGCTGATTCGTGGTGAGGGTGGTCGAAAATGAATTATTAAATAGAGTAAACATGCAATACACATTTATATTTTAATAATAATGAACCAATTAAGAATCTTTTATTTTTGAATTTCGCGATGGGTCGCGACAAAGCAAATCCCTCGAGACCACCCTGGGAAATGCAGCTTTTTAAGCTCGTTTTTGGCAAATGATTAATTAAAATCGTCCGAGAGATCGTGCGGATTTTTATCCACAACATTCGCAAAGTATATTTTTTTAAATATTATTATTTGTCGAATAAAGTTATATTAATCAAAGTAAATATCGTTATTTTACTGATTCGTGGTGAGGGTGGTCGAAAATGAATTATTAAATAGAGTAAACATGCAATACACATTTATATTTTAACGATAATGGACCAATTAAGAATCTTTTATTGATGAATTTGCTCGAACGAATAACCGAATTATTTGCCTCGCGATTCGTCAGTTTTTGAACGCGACTGTACAACCGGTACGCACTCTCGACGAGACCGACGTAATCCACGAGGCTTACAACTCGATCGACGAATACATCCGTTCTAATAATTGCTCCATTTTGATATTATTCGTCGCACGAAAGCGATATGAATCGTCGCGATATTGCCGATATAAATAGATGGAGAAATCGATCGAGGAACAACAGTCGAAAGTCGAGACTGCTTGATATTTCCAACGCGCGTATTTCTCATAGAGTTTTGCGCGCGTGTATGTGTCTGGTCCGACGATTCTCAGGCATTCTCATCGCGTATTTTGGATTTTGGTGGATACATCGTGAAAAAAAAAAATGACGAGTGCGAAATAATGATATCAAACTCTGTTACTTCACGACGCTCGTCTTACGAGACTCGGGGAACGTGATAATTCATATTTTTTTTATAAATTTTGAGATTCTCTCAATTCAAAAGTAGCAGGAGTCAACCGCGACGATCTCCGGACCGACGCGTTGCCGATTAAACACAGTGTCAAGCTCCGAAATCATCGCGACTTTATCGACGATACGTTCACTCTCGTATTATTATCGAATAAAAATCGTTAAAGATCGCGCGTTAAATCGCGTGTCAAACCAAACTCCAAAACGGAATCGTCGACCCCCGGTGGATGAATTCGACGATAATCGCGATACCCCACGACACACCGCAGTCTTTCCCTGTTTATATCCTCTCGGATATTCGCGCAAACACGTACGGTCGTTCAACGAAGCGGTAAACACACATTTGATTGCAGAATAAACGGAAAAAATGGCGTTTCATCGAGGTTTGACGATATTCGCGGCAGCGACGATAATCGGCACGATAATCGTCGAAAATTCGGACGCGTGCAACGAGGCGATTTGCGCGAGCGTCGTCAGCAAATGCATGTTGACGCAGAGCTGCAGGTGCGATTTGCCGAAATGCACATGCTGCAAGGAGTGCTACTCCTGCCTGAGTTATCTCTACGGAGAGTGCTGCTCCTGCGTCGGTAAGACGAGGATCGATCGAACGCGCGAGGTTGAGCGGGTTTTCGGGCGAATGTCTCTTTATTTTCATTTTCCTCAGATTTATGCCCAAAGCCAAACATAACGGACAACCCGCTGAGCAAAAAATCTCACGTGGAAGACTTCAGCGAGTCCGTGCCGGTGCTGTTTCAAGCACTGACGACGGAACCCGACGAGCACGAGAGATGGATAACGTTCACGTATCCGGTGGACTTGGATATTTCGCAATTTCTGCCGAAACAGGAGAAGGAAATTGTGTACGATCTGCGTAAGTTCGCCGCGCTCGCGTCATCGATTTTTTATCGAGCAAAAATGGTTGAATGGTTGGACTCTTGCTTTTTTTTTTTTTTTTTTACGGTAGAATCCATCAAAGAGGAGGTTCATCATCCTCTCAAACCAAACGTCATGACGGTGAATTGCACGGTAGCGTTCATGGCGCAGTGCACCTCGTGGAACAAGTGCAGGAATTCGTGTCAGTCAATGGGAGCGTCGAGTTACCGATGGTTTCACGACGGCTGTTGCGAGTGCATCGGCGATACTTGCATCAATTACGGAATCAACGAGTCGAGGTGTATTCACTGTCCCGTCGACAAGGAGGAGGACGACGAGCTCAAGGAGCAATACGACGATTACGGCCAAGACGCCGATGAATTAACGGAGGACGATTGAACGGTCCGTGTACAGCATCTTTGATCATCTTCATTCCAAACGAAAAGGACAATATACTCGAAAAATCGAAATTTCCCTACCGAAACTAAACGGTACTGTAAAAACGCTAATTTTCATGCTAGTCCGAGTGAGAATAGTTATTGCCGGATGACTTTCATCCTCGCGTCAAAAAAAATGTCGTTCATAGCTGCAAAACGGTACGGAATGTTATTTTATTTAACGTTCAGAAAACGCGATGATGAATATTTTTGACGTTGACGTGGTACCTTCTCGCGATGTTTTACCGACGAAACAATAAAGGTTTAATTTTGTACTAACGTATCGAGGAGAGAGGTTATTTCGAGAGTGTTTTACCTGAAAAATAATTCAATTTCGTGGAAATTTTCACACACCATTTTCTTTCCCCCACAAATTATGTGCAAAAATCGTCGTGTCTCTCGGGAAAATGGGTAATTACCACGTTTTGCGAATTTTCATTTCCAACTTCCATTTTTCATCAACCTCGTACACATTTATTTGCCAACAGAGTCACGTATCGAGAAAATTCATTAATGACGAATGTCGAATAAAATGCCCGTCGAAATGTTCGACGGCGATGGAACGTTTTATCGTTAAAAATACGTGTATATAAATGCACTGCTGATCATGAACGCAATCGCATCTAACGAGCAACAACGACGACAAAAGTTTTGTCAATAAACGCGAAAAAAAAAAACCTCGGAAAAAGACGAGTTTGATCGCAAAAGTCTTTTGTCTCAAATCGAGCTTCGTGCGCATTTGCGCAAGATTTCACAACGCGAAAAAAAAGAAACAACCGCAAAGCCTCTAAAAGAGTCTCTCAGCAGAGTTGTACATAAAAGTTTTTCTAATTTATTCATAATTACCGAGCTAATACGATTAATAGGAAAATTATTATCGATATTGGAGTACAGCGATCGGGAACGAATAAAAGTTGCACCTGCGGCGCGATTCGTCTTACGATTATTCCTTCGTTCTCCCGTACGCTCGATGGATCAAAAATCCCATTCATTTCGTCGGTTCGCTCAGCGAAATACCGATCTTTTTCTGTCTTTTCCGACAAACAAACACACACACACAGACGACGATAAATCTCGCCCAATCGACAAACGATTCATGCACCATTCTCCGTACGTTGATACGATTTTTCACAAAAATCATATTTATTATTATTATTATTACGATTATTATCGATATAGTCATGAGAATAAATAACGACGAATCGTAACGAACGTATCTAGAATCTAATTGGCGGATGGGCGATCCTCGCGGGCCTCGTGGCTCTCCGGCAGTCTGATGAAGGGCAAATCTCCACCGGTCCACATCGAGTACAGCTGGGATCGCGGACCATCCTTGAGAGGAAAACGAGATGAAAAAAAAAAAAGATTTGCATCGATTTTTATCGATCGAGCACGCGTGAAACGCGACAAATTACCACGGTGGCTGCGCCCTCCGAGCCGGTTCTGCTGTTTGCCGATAAACAAGAGTCCGTGGAGGAACTGTTCTTCCGGGATGGAAGGACATCGAGACAAGCTGAAAATCGAACTTTTTATTTTTTCCGCGTCTCTATTTAAGGGGACAGGGGGGAGGGGACCGACTCTTTACCCGATTCGCACTCCCTGTGACAAGCGTGATCGCTCTGCTGCGAATGTACGCTGTCTTTGCTATCTCCGTGGCCACTTCCGGCACTGCAGCCACTTTGCTCTTGAAACAATCCGGCATAATTCGTAAGATTAATTCCCAAGGTTGTAAGATTCCTTTGTAAGATAAATTCGCGAAATCTTGTTTGACGAACGAAACTGTCATTCGAGAAAATCACCCACCCGAGTCTCTGTGCTCACCGCTGTGCCCGCTCTGGTCACTGTCCCTGTGTCCTGGAGCGTCCAACGGGATGAAATTCGCAAGGATTATTTAAGAATTCTGGTAATCTCGTTGAAGGGTGGGTGGATTGAAAATTATCGTTGAAAAACGTTCAATTTCGACTCGTGGAACGATCTCGCGATGAAAATCAACGAGAATGCTGGCGTGTTTTTGGTCGTTGAAGATAGGAATATGGTTAGCGCGGTTTTTCGATTTTCAACGAGAAGTGCGACGTGTTTTTTTGAATATCCTTCAACGACTAGTTTTGCAATGCTATTGTCTGTAGAAATGTGACCTGATTGATCGGAATGATCGCTGGAATCGTGCGGCCAGCATCTGGGTGACCTTCGGGCCTCTGACCAAGCGGAGTTTCCGTCAAAGTTTCCGTCAAAGTTGCAGGTCGTCAGAATGACGCCGGGTATGTGTTGGCTGGTCGGAGCCGACGATTGATTCGTCGGTCTCGTTCCTTACCACGAAAGAACGTTACCGATTACGCGAATGCGAGAGGAGAAGCAAAGTTTCCAAGGAAAAGAAACGAAAGTACGAGGGGATCGTTCGGAGGAGAGGGAAAGTCGGAAATTAACCTGGTCTGCAGGAGAGAAGTTGGATGGCTTCCTGAAGGCCATCCTGGCTGGCGATCGTCGATGATTTCCAGACGGAATCGGGCGTTGCCGACCTGCTGCGATCGTTGTGCGGCACTCTGAGACGAGTCCGTTCCTGCCGAGGCCATTCGTTGAGGTGACGACAGTCCCAGGGCATCGACCATCGTCTCATCGTGCTCTCCGTCGCGTCGCCCGACATCTCCGCCGCTGCCGTTTCCGACCATCTTCTCTGCACCTTTTTTACGTTTTTTTTCCAAGTTATTCGACGGGTTCGTTCGATCTAACGCGCGCGCGAGGCGTCAAAGGAGACTACGCGAGTGCCCACCTGGAGCGGAAACAGCGGAAATGGCAGTGGGGATCTGTGACTATTCTGCTGAATCGATCCCGATGAAGCCCGAGTCGGGGAGGTGTAGAGACGCTCGAAACACCGCTGAAGCGCCGCTACGTCGCACTCGGTCTTACCGGTTTGGGGACACGAACATTCCGCCATTCCGCCTGCAGCAGGGCGGTTCGTCGGAACGAAAAAACATTTTTATGCGGAACGAGGTAACGGCGTATCGATCGTCTCACCTAAACATTCGCAACACGCGACGCAGAATTGGTATTGCAGATTGATGAAGGTCAGAAGATTGTCTCGCAGTATGTCCTGAAAGTACGACAGCCGTTTATCACCGGGCGAAGACGCAAAGTCGATGGTCGACGCCGCCGGAGAACGAGCCGACCTTTGCGATCTCGCTTGAAATTCAAAGTGACCCGGAAGGTCACACAGGGCGTGATTAACGACTCGAGCGAAAAAGCTCGAAAACTATAGCTACAGCCACGACTGCGGAATCGCGGAATTCCTTTCCGATGCGCGGAGATCGATGTTATTTTGTCATTAAAGTACAGATTTTTTATGCGAAAAAATATCGAAAAAAGGTGCCCTTCAAGCTGCAAAAGTGGCTCATTTTGAAAAAAAAAGAAACTTGAATCTCGAAAAGAGCGCGGAAATGGCTTTTTCTCGGGGAATTCAATTGGCTCGATCGGCGATTGTGAAATTAATCGAAAACACCGTTGTGCCGCGTTATTATTTTCGATCTTTGTCCGCCAGGATCGTCACGCGTTCAATCGAGATCGCAAATTTACTCACGCTCTCGACGATACGCGAACTGACTTGTTTATCAGCATCGTTATCGCGGCTCTCGTGATCTCTGAGAGCCGCGACGACGTGATGCTTGACGGTGTTGCTCGCCACGCCGGTTGCTCTCGATAAATCTTCCCAGCCAGCGAGACACTGACCGCTCAATCGGTAATGCACGACGGTGTCGTGACTCGAGAGAAGCGACTGCAGCGATTGGGCCAACTTCGTACCAGCCGAGCACAGGCCATTGAGCATCTTTTTTGTTTATAAACAAACATTCCATCGTAAATTAACAAACGGTTTCAATCGGATTTCGCTGATGGATTTCGAACTTTGAGGAACTTTGACGTTTCTCACGAGAATTTCGAAATTTTAGACAGCAGCGGAATGTAAATCCCTCGCGAGATCGGAGAGAATGATACGAAAAAAGAGAAATGACACCGATCTTCTCACCTGCAGGTAAGTGAGCCAACTGCCGAGGCACTCGTTCACCTCCATCTGGCTTTTGGAGACTGAATTGTCAACGCCGCTTTTCGAATCGGAGCCGCCCTCTGCCATCTCGATGACCCCGCGCTGGCGGCTTCTTTCTCCCTACCCCCTGCACCCCGCAGCCACCCCCGCCGGCCCACGCGATTGTCGAAACTTTCGTCACTCGTTTCACCTGTTCCAGCACCACCACGATAATTATCATCTCAACGAAATATGCTTTCGCCCATGATCCTGTCCAATCTTGACGACAGAGCGCAGAAAAACGGACGCGGAGCGAGCGGGGGATGACGGTCGATCATTTTTGCCGAATCATCAATTATTTCGTTCAATCTAATCATCGACGTTTCGCCTTTCGTCTCTAGACCGGATATTAATCGATTGTATCCAATCGGAACACTCGTTTTTCGGCTCAATGAAGAAATATCAGTAACGCGAAAGACGTTCGAACGAGAAAAAGCCGCAACGCGCGGATGTAAACAAGAGATTTTCACGCGCGCCGAAAAGCCGGATTCCGCGGATTTTTTTTTCGCGTACATGGCGTGGGCGATGGAAAACGATATTTTGGGAAAGAGCGGTGGAAAATCTGCGTTCGTCGTGGATGAGAGCGATACTTTTGAGAAAAAAGAGCGACTTACATTTTTTCGAAAAATCTTGGACACCCGGTCGTTGGGCCGCAAGGCCGTAAACAATTTCGGGAAATGCACCCAGTGGTGTATTGACGTAAGACCATGGCGACCAACCGAACTGCGATACAATCCTGCTCGTATATACGTGTAGATGTGCGGCGAAATCCTCGCGATATCCCCGGCACGAATGCCGGCGTACATGCGCGTTGAGTTCACTCTCGGAATCGCCGTAACGACCGAGGCGTTTTTCATCGTGGTGGTTCGACTTTTCAGAGACAGATGAGGACACGAGCGTCGAGTCGTTGGCAGATCGAACAGTGTCGCTCTTTGGATAATCATTTTCATTTTTTTTTCTCAACATTATCAGCCGGAAATGCGGTGTACTCGAGTTGTAGGTGAAAAATTCACGTGGGAATTGAAACTTTGTCGTTTTTTTTCGATCGAGACGGATGCTGCGCGAAAATTGGTTAGATCGAGAAGATCGACATTGTCCAAAAAATCGAGATGCAAATTCGGTATGAAAGTCAAATGTGTGCTCGGACGAGGATTATTTTGCGAAAGAACAAAAAGATGGAAAGAAAATAGCTCCGAAATAGATGTATATTCGTCTCGAACTGGAAAGTCAACGATCCGTGATGTAATTCAATGAGAATGAGATCGAACGATTTCCAGACGAAAGCTGTGTACGAACGTCGGATCATTTGTTTTTTGTGTATTTCCGCAAACAATCGCGTCCGAGAACGGCTGGCGTCGATCGCGTTAGAGATCGCCAGGCACAAATTTGCGTTGAACCGCGCGGCTTCGGCGGTGAAAGGTGCTTCGTTCTATGACGTCATCGATCGGCACAATAAAGAGAAAAAAAAAATACGGCAAAGTATATGCTAGATCGCGAGGCAGTCATCGAACTCGTCGATGAAACATCGAAAAAGACGCCATTTTTCGTGACCTTTTTTCGGCCAACATTCGAGAAATCACGAAGGCAAATTAAAAGACATCTTTCGTTAATGTCAGAGGCACTCGGACGCGCTACAGGCTGCTGGTAATCCCGTGAAAAATGGACAAAGTCGCAGGAGGACGCTGGAGATGGGAGGAGGAACAAAAATTGTGTTGAATTACGGTCGTTTCGAGACATTTGTAATATCACTTTGCTAGATGAGAAGGAGGGAGAGTGGAACGCTAGGCGTCGGGAGAAAGATGGAAGTCGGTCGAGAGACAGGGAGATGAAAAAGACGAAGGTGGCTTAACGGTAAAAGCGACAAGTATATTACTTTAAAGGTGAGTTGAAAAAGACCCGGAGAGATGAAGGGAGAGAGAGGGAGAGATGGAAAGAGGCGAGAGTGCAAATAGAGACGAAAGACGTGATAAAAGGAGTCAGACATCCACTGACCGCGACCACTGAGACTCTTTTTTTTCTTCTCTTCTTTCTACGCTACAATAGCTACCACACATTGATGTATAACGAAAAACGCGCGTGCGCCTTGGATCGCGCAAAGAGCACGTGCACATAGCGAGCGATCGAGAGCGCATGCGCGATAGATCCCGCCCGCTCTTTTTCTCGATGAGAAAAGAGCGAGCGAGAAACCAGTCGGGAACATTTTTACCGCCCGAGCAGGATCAGCGCGAGCCCACACCAATCGCCGAATGAAAAACAGGCAAATCAACCGGTGATTGCATTTTTTTTCTCATGTTATGATTATCGTTCATTATTGGAACTGATAGCGTGGTAACGAACAGGATCTGCGGAGTCGTAACGAATCACGGGATTTAGGTTGAACTTGCACATGCGTGAAAACAATTTTTCATAAACGCTTCGCTGATCATCCAAATCGAAGGGGTACGATCTTCGATTTATGGTCGTCCAAGTACAAGTATTTTTTTCATTCGGACGAGAATTTAAGGAAATGAAAAAAAAATGTCTTCCTCCGGAGAATGCTCAGTTTCAGAGGACAATTTAATTTAAAGGCTAAGATAATTTCAACGAAAAATCGATGATATCGACATCGATGATAAAATTCGACTTTATTGTTTCGTTCAGTCTCGTTGGTGAGAGTGATTCGCGAGAATAATTGAGCGCAAGAGAGAGAAAGAGAAAGGAGGAGATGAAAAAATAGTGGCGAATTAAAACACCGAGACGGGGTTATTAATTCCCGTTCTAATCTCGTGCGTCTGGGATCCGAAGCGCGAACGGTAGCCCCCGTTCGAGTGATTTCTTCGCACCCGTGAAGCGTTTCGCCAATTATCTCCCGAACGAAGATCACCGCGCTGTCGATTAGATGGGGAGGGGGGGAGACGTCAGTTTCGTCGCGTGGGATCGCTTTCTTCTCTCGTATAAATAATTATTAGAAATGTCTGATATATACATACACGTATACACGTAACGTGCGGCAAGGCGCGAGAGAAAATAGCTTCTGGCATAATAATTAAACTCGGCCGGTTCGTAATAATAAATCATCAAATTTTATCGGCAAAGGACGAAAGAAAATATCGTGAAAATACGTAAAAAGACAGTCTCCGTCGTATTGAAACTCGTTGACAACTTCCGGTCGGCGTTATATCGATTTATTTATTTTAATTGACAAATCCTCGTGGCTTACCGAGCTGCGGTGTTTACTCAATTTAACGTACCAAAAATGCCTAATTTTGTCTCAATTGTAGTGATTTTAACGAGGGAATAAAATACCCGCTGGATTACTCGCTGTAGCTTGTTAAACCTGCTGAAAAAATGGAAAACGACCTTTTCCCCCGTTTGAAATGTGTAATACATGCTTGAAAACCAAAGCGCAGCCACACTCGTGTCTTTGAGCATCGAACAGTGTGTCCAAAGGTATAGCTCGACACCCAGCTATCGCGTGGTTTGCCCTGGCATGGACTTTCATATTACATGCATCTATAGTCGACTTGGCTTATAGTGTACACAAAACCGGAGGAAGTTCGAGAGGCGGTGTATCGTTGGACGAGCGTGAACGCGCTCTCTAGAGTCGCACTTCGTGATCAGCCGGTGAAGGGAACGGAACGCTGGTCCTTTCGACTTTCCAACGCGTTTCTTCGATCTCGATACATCGAAGCGTAGCTTCGGCGATTCAACCGAGTGCGAAAGATAAATAAATAACGAGCCACTTGAGAAAACCGAGTTCGCCAAATTTTATCGGGTCGTTGCTCATTTTCGGACAAACGATCGACAAAAAAAAGTCAAGATTCTCCCGGAAAAGTCATCCGAATCCGGCGGATGATTGAAAAGTGGACGAAAAACAAAAAATGCTCCCACATTGAGGGTAGTTTTTGACGATCGTGAATAGACGGGGAGGCAAACGTCTGCGCTGGTGAACAGGATCCTGAAGACAGTTTTGCTCGCTGGTTTTTTTTTTTTTTCACCTGTGCCGAGTGTGTATGTGCATGTGCAACGAGTGAAAGGTCACTGTGGGATTTTGAAAAAAGGAGATTCCACGAGGAAACTAAAAAGCCCGCGTGTGTCGATGAACGATGAAGGGCTCGGTGGAAACGCTCGCGAAGGGGGTCTTTTTTCACGTTGATTCGCGATGAACGATTGAGCCGATGAATCGTCAGGAGCTCCGAGTCGTTGTTATCCATTCGGGGTACGTGCGAATACCTCGGTTTACCCGGAAGTAGAAACTCGAGGGAGGTTTCTCCGACACCGCGAGGGAAAGTCGTTTTTCCCGAACATTCGCGAGTTTTCCTCTTAAGGGGTCTCGCTCGCCCAGCCTTCAACGCGAGAATTCCCATCAATCAGGGAGCGGAAAGATTTTGACGAAAGTCCAGAGCCGAATAAAGGATTTTCCCATCAAATCGATCCAATTGCAGTCGCGTCCGGGGTAGGAGATTGCGAAAAAAAGTTTGACGAGCGAAACAAAGGGACCACGAGGATTTCTTCGAGTGCACGGTGAATGTTGACGGCAGTGTCGAAACGTTGAACTGGCGCTCGCGCCGAAACAAGATTTTGGATAATATGATCCTGAAATTCGGGATTTTCGTATCCCTCTTGGGGATCCTACCGCGAGAGGTCCAAGGTAAGCATCGACATTATCATCGCGTCGTTCCTTTCCTTTTTTTCATGACCTTGAAAACCTGTCCGATACACACTAATGTAATTTTCCGTTGATATCGTCCACGGGACCCTGGAAGGTCCCGAAAAAAGGCGTATAAAACGAAAAGCCCGCCCCAAAAATGCAGAAAACAGCTTTGAAACGACGCGTTATCCGCTGGCGCTCCAACGACAACCGGATGAAGGAGAAATCGTTGCCGCGCGATCTTGCCAAAAATTTGAAAAAAAATAACAAATCGAAACGTCAAATTCCACGTTTCTTCTTCCCTTCCCCTTCGTCGCCAGCCGTTTACCTCAGTTCACCCGAGCCGCCCACCTCGCAAAAAATGAAAAAGAAAAAACCAGATTCCATTTGTTTACGTGGAACCCACCGGTTCGCTCTTCGTAATATTCCACGGAGAATAAGCGCGAGACTGGACGCTGTAAGGTTGTCGAGAGTTTTCACGTTGAAGGCGGTGCGAAGGCATCGCGGTTGAAACACAAGGTGGAATAATGCGATGCGAAACTTTATCCTGAAAGACGGAGAAAGAGAAAGAGAGAGGAAGAGGCAATGGAAGCAAAAGAGCCCGAGAGAATAGAAACGAGAGGAGGAAAACGAGCTGCTCGCTGAGAGATTTCTTTGGTGTACCACCCACCCGCGAGCGTTCCCTCGACGTCCTCGTTGCTCTCGGCGGCGCAGAGTCCACCGAGGCCGTTCGGTTATACACCGAATGCCATATGGCATAAACGCACATGTATACATTCTTCCATTCGCGATGTTCGCCGATTTCGCAAACACACGTTTACGATCGTGTGTTCACTGACCTCCAAAATGTCAATCGGAGACTCGATCGATTTACGCGCGATACTTTCGATTTGATCCTCGCGCGGCTCGGACACCTCGCGCAGCCTTCGCGCGCGTTGCGATCACTCCCCAGCCGCGATTTCATCGGATTATAATTACACCCGGACGGAATATGATCGATGAATTTTCGATCATGTTGCATGAACGAAAAACGAGGGGCACATTTTTTTTTTCATTTTGCAAGTGTTCGAGACTGACGCGAAGGATTTTCGTAAATGATAAACGGGAATATTGACGCAACGAGTGAAAATTGGCGTTGCATCTTTGAATAAAATTTTGAAAATCTTCTGTTTTGATCTTCCGACGGGAATATATTGTCGAAATCGTCGTTTTTGCACTGGGAACTCGCTTTGACCCTCACTTCCGGGTGCGTGAAACCGAAGCTCGAGGGATTACCAATCGAGTCTTGTAAAATAATCATAATTTCATGTAAAATCACGAGTTTCGTAAGTCATCGTTTCTAGTGATGGCAAATTACCGGGTAATCTGTATTCAGGATTCAGCAAAAATGCATTTTGCAATGATAAATAATTTATCGTCTCACGAACGGAGATAAAAAGAGAAGAATGATTTAATTTCGTATTTTATCCCGACTCTCTGACCCACTGTGATAAAACCGGATGAAATTTCTCTCAAACGATTATAAACAAAATAATCTCTCGGATCCCAGTAAGTAGATCGATCGCTTCGACGTTAATTCCCGAAGCAAAGTTGAAACGTCCCTGTGCACACGTCTCAAGCACTTCTCGTGAGATGATTGGCAAATTTACCGTGGCCCAGTTGGAAACAACGTATTATATGATCCTATATATACAGGGTGTCTCAGAATCGATCGTCAATAATTTACACCGAAATAAGGGATGAAATTCCAAGTCGAAAAGTCTCCAGGCACTTTTTCATCCGACAAATCCTTGCCGAGTTAGCAACCGTCAAAGTTCGACCAATGGGACGCGCGAAGCCTCGCGCTAGAGTGGGGAGTGCGCGCGCACAATCGGCTCTACAACTTTGACGATCGATATCTCACTGGGATGTCATCGTACAAAAAAACGATGAAATACTTTTCGTCTCGAAATTTCGTCGCGAATGTAACTTTGAATCTTCGACATCGAGTCCGCGGACACCCTGTATATACGGACAAAATTTCTGCATGCTGCGCGCGTCATCCAGATGCTATTAAATTTCTCTCATCTCGCTTACGCGCGGAGCTCCTTCGGTAAACAGGCAATATTCCGATTTTAAGCAGCATTGATCAACGTTACTTTACAGTCGGCGTATTTACTCGTAAAGTTACGAGGTTCGATAATTTGCAGTCTCATTGACGCAATTTCATGCGTCAAATTTTGTGGCGATTCATCGGAGCTAAAATATCGTTGATCAAAGTGTGTTTTTTCCGACAGATTTCTCGGCGAAAAAAAATGTCCACGTCGATTAATAATTTTTCCTGAACGATTTTACCGATCGACGCGTCGCCTGATTATAAATTACTCGATAAACAAATCGAGCGATTCTCGCGAATGTCGTTATTCGCATTATGCTCTACATCGCGGGTTTACGCGGGAGGTTGCGTATCTTACCGCGTGGTCCATTATCTGTGGGACAGCCGTAACATTTAAGATCGTGTGCGAAAGCACCGACGAACGGAAAACGGCACCGGTACAGACTGTTTTATCCGTGTACGATATATTTATAATCGCCAACCAACACTCCGATTCCTCGACTCTCCCATGTATAACAAAACAGGCCCCGTGAACGTTGCAAAAGGAGTCGCTCGCACAGTTCCGATATTACCAGACAGATATATCGCACTCTGAGTTAAATGAGAAGAATATAAAAAACAAGACACTCCGTTGTGTTAACACGTTCCTCGAATGGGCGAGGTTTCGATGAGAATCTCCGTAACAGCTGCACGTACACTCTCGACCCATAGATTCGCGATACGTAAAACCGTTTGCCAACGTTCCAAGACGCCATTTTCCCTTCGGCAAAGAGGTGCAACCGATCGGAGCGAAATCGAAAATAAGTCTACGTGAAATTGTGCCAAAATGGACGAAATACCCCACTTTCCCTCGTCCCGTCTCAGGGGTTGAAAGTATACCATCGTTGCCTCGCGTTATACAGGGTGTCCCGGAATTCAACGTCGAAAATTCCCGCAGGAATGATTTTCGGCTGTTAATTAATTTTCCGCCGAATTAACGACTCGTCGAGGTTCGATCGTACGCGAAAAGAAACCGAGGTGCTTTTCGTCTCGGAATTCCGGGACGTCTTGATAAATTTCCGAGGCATCGTTGGGCAAAACTGATTTATCGGACCGAGGATGTGGAAGAGGCAAGGGAGCATTCCGAGACTGCGAGAAAATTCTGCAAGGGCGCGGCGTCGAGTCGATCGCGAGCACAGAATTTAGAACGAGGTGCTCTCGCGGTCGTACACGATGGAAAGACACGAGGAAATTTATACACGGTTGAAACTTTTATTTATGTACAATAATAACCTCGAATTCTAAACGGGACTGCTGTATAGATTTCCATCGTGAAAAACACACGTCACGTATGCATAAGAAATTACATAACGGTAACGAGTAAAGGAGCGTTGTGTGTTAGTAGTGCAGCGATCGAATGTACGTGAAATTGCCGAACGAGTTCCCACGTATTTAATTGCACGTCCCAATTAACGTAAATCGAAACTGCCGAGGGAAAAATAATGAACGATAAATTTATTGTTTAATATCGAGGAAGAAAATCGATGAATTTGCCCTGCGAAAGAGGGCAAACGAGAGTTTGTTCAATTTTTATTATTTCAACTTCCAAGAGAGAGAAAGAGAGGGAGTTGTTGAATGAACAGGAGAAATAAATCGTCTGAGAAGGTTTTTTTCCTTCAGCGATGAAAAAAAATGGCGAAACTCTCGTAACGCACCTCTGCTGCTGCTGTCGACGAGATAATTCCGCCGCGGCAACTCGGCGAGAAGATTTCGCATCGAATTTCTTTCTTTTGTTCGCGAGAGACAAATGTGACGCGAGCCCATTTTGTTGCCATCAACGAACTATGTGTTATGAAAATGTAAGTGCGGGCGGATTGTTTGATTCGTTTGCGTGCGGAAAACAAAATTCCGGAACGACTTTCGCCGGACGATTGTTCGGTTTGGCGGGTGGAAAATCATCGCCTCGCGTCGTTTTCGATCGCCCGTTAATAGCGCGAATAAAAATGTGCGATTTTAGATAAAAATTTAAATAAATTGATAAATTTAAAACGAGGCGAGGAAAAATTTCTCTTTGAATTATTATCGTCGTCAACGAATCAGGATCCATCGTTTTGAATTAATATTCTTCTGCAAATCGTGTAAAAAAGAATCGACATGTTTCCACGCCACAAATTTCGAACGACAAACTTTGAGGTCACGAGAATTATTCCAGCTCGTCACGCCTCTCTAATCAGGATGATTGGTGACGATTTTTACCTCGCCGCGTCCTTTTTTCTCTCAAATTACCATCTCGGAGGGGAATAAAATTGGAATTTGACATTCGCGCGAAATCGTGACGATCGTGTAACACCTTTTTTCACGCAATTTTCATTCGTTGTGGTTTATTCTTTTATTTAAAAAAATGGGAATATTCAGATCGAATGTTAGCATTTATCGCACGCGTTAATAATTGAAATTAAAAAAAAATGTTTTTTTCCCGACTTTGATCGATTTTCTGGATCGGGTATGGGCGGAACGAGTCGGCGGCTCGAGTCGTAATTCTATTTAATTATCGAAATTTTTCATTTTTTCATTTCTGATTACGGTGCGCGTTATTATTTCTGCGGTTTAAAGATGGCAAAAGCCGCAAACGTTATCGGATTTCGTAATTTTCGCGAGGTATATCGCGGAGCAGCGGGCAGTGGCGCGGTACGCATTCGTGCTCAAGACAATAGGTTGCGAAACTCGATATTAATTCTAACGTACATTCAGCCCCATCTGCCTCGCTCCTTCTCTCTCCCTCACTCGCAATTTTGCAAATTTTCTACTCCCTCATTTCTCCGCGGGAATTCAAGCGTCCAGATTTATTACCCTCCCCCACTCCCTTTCGCGAGCATACGCATTTTCCCGCGTAGAAATTCGTGAAAACACCGCGGCGATCAGCATTTTCGATCGCCAAATTTCGCGATACTCGCAATTTCGACGAATTTAAGACGCATTTTCGATGATGGAATTTATAGAATTTTTTTTGTCCGCCCATGATCGTTGATCAGCGATAATTATTACTGTAAAGAGTCACCTAAAATCGAGAAATCGACTGCGGATGGACCTTCGTTCTTCCCCTGGGAGATGGAAAATTGTGACGAAAAAGAAACAACGTTTATGGCCGATAAAGTTGCATCTTCGTGCGACAAAACGTACAGAGTGCGAACTGACGAACAAGCGATTTAGCTTAACGAGACACGCGCAATAATAAAGTGTCTCGTGGTGAGGAATTCCTCCGTTATCGAAAGTGTGTTACGTACGCACACACTCGATAGTAAAAGTACGAAACCGGCTCTTTCTCTCGTTTCTTTTTTTTTTTCGTTTGTTTCACGTCTCGGTGACTCTTTGCGTACAGGTAAATTTGGGCATTTAAAAATTTCACTCTCCTGCCATTATCTCAAAGCGAATTATGCCCATCTAGCGTCTGTATAATCCTAGGCTCGTTTAAAGGCCGATTTCCGGATGAAGAAAATTCTAAAGAGGTGTGTGCGTTTTTCAAATAAACCGAGCGCATATAACCGAGCGTAATTTCGAAAACAGCGGAAATAATGCGCGAGAGAGTTCGTCGCAACTTCCGGTTTGATACGAGATTCGCGGTGTGGGAAAAGTTCGACAAAGTTCGTGGCTAGAATGGCGAATCAATTCGAAATAAAACGATTATAGATCGAACGTACGAAAATATGTTGTAAGACGAGTTTGACACGAACGACGATCCTCGCAGGCGCTATGATACCTGTTGGAAACTTTGTCTCGCTCGTCTCGTTTTATTCACCGTTATTTCGACTTTGAGGTTTTGTAACCGATTGACCCAGACTCGAGAGGTGCACGCCGGTACACGCTTCTCGACGTTTAAATGAGAGAAATGACGGAAAGGGGGGGGGAGGGGCTTCGTATATATCTTTTGTGAGGCTTCTCTCGTCTCACGTAAAACAAAAATGGAGTACGAGGCACGCACGTGATTTACGGTCGAAACGAAAGGAGAGAGGTTTCGTACGATCGTCAGCGAGCGTTGAATTTGACGAAAAAAAAAAGATTTTCGAGTAATAATTGATATATTACGGCATTGATATTGAATTGTCGATTTTTGTCTTGATAAAATATTGAAATATCCTGTGAAAAATGCCAAAAAAATAACGATTCCATTCCGCCAGTAAAATTCTAATTTGACTGAAAAAAAATACTCCAAAGTAATGAAATACGGTCGCAAATGATCGTTAATTGACGACTTATAAACCCAAATTATGTATTTCAAGATGGTGAAATTTCGTTTATGTACTTCCGGAGCTAATTATCCGTACCGTACGCACTGACCGGAAGTCGTCTTTACGACCTTCCGTATACGTTATTAATCGTGCTCCATTCGCGTTCGAGCGAGTTTCATCGCAAGAGTTGCCCTATTTTCCGCGGAGAGAAAGATGAGGAGCGAGAGAGAAAGAATCAAAGATCGATCATGCGCATTTTTCCTCGATCTCGCGAGAAAATGCTATCGCGTGACCTTGTCCGAGAGGAAAATAAAATATGAGCTTTCTAATGTACCGTATATGTCTCATAAAATGGATAAAACATTTTCTGTACATTTACGATCGAGTTTGAAGAGAAGAGAGAGAGCCAAGGAAGCGCAACGAGAAATCGATGGAGAGAATTTTCCATACGGCGGTGTAAAACGAGTGAGATTTTTCGCTGCTCTTTTAAACGTACATGCGCCGAGCTACGCGATAAATCTCGCGGCTAGAGAGTCGACGAGGAAAGTTTGTACGCCTGTTGAATTATTTAATCATTTTCTCAACACAAAATTGTCAAATACGATGCAAAATGTGCAAAGATGTGCAGGCTTATTATCGCGCGGTGAAAGCTCGCGCGACGCGGCACTCTGTTGAATTATTTAATATAATTACACAGAGAGACATCCCTTTCTCAGCAAGAGTCTCACATGTTTCGGGGTTTGTCGAGCAAAAGTTTTCTACCGCGATATTTATGTAAAGCGATCACGTTTCTCGACGTATCTTTTCTGAACGTTTTCGACTTTGCGAAGCAGCGCCCGCTTCCCGTGCGGGGGAAATGAAATTTCAAAGAGAACTTTGAAAAAAAAATTGTTTTTTTTTATTTTTTTTGATTTTCGTAATCGGCGGGAACAAATACATCGATTAGGACGGTTTAATCGAGTTTTGAAGATTGAAAATTATTCGCCTTTTTTTGCGAAATTCGTTTGAATCACTAAAATGCTCGCCATTGTTTTCCTGATTGAGGTAGATAGTCCGACATGTGCTCGTTCTCTGGGCAATTGTTGGAGCTTTGAAATGCCGTTTGGTTTGTCCAGATATCTTGATTTTTCGATTTTTGGCAGATTTTTTGAGTGGGACGCTCGATTTTCGCCATTTTTCCCTTTGCGTTTTTTTCGCTGATTTTCGACATCGATTTTGGCGGGGAAGGAATCGAGCTATCGACATTTTACTTTCACCATTGTTTAAGTCTACTCGAGAGCGTCTCCGAAACCCCCCAAAAAATGTATGTAGCATAATTATTAACGGAGTTATGACCACTTGAAATTTCGGCTTTTCGACGATTTTAGAAAAGTGGCTCAAAACGGCCGAAATTTTTTTTTCTCAATTTTCCACATTTCAAAAGCTTACCCGATCGGAAATTTACCGCTGATTACGAAACACACCGACTTTTTCGCGAAAACTCGAAATTTCGATAAGAAAACGCAAAAAAAAACAGTTATTCAAATCAGAATAGCTTTTTGGGTTTTTTTTAGTGAGATTTTTTCTTCTGCGTTTTTTTCGGCTACCAGAAACATCCGTTCGACTCTCAAACGAAATGAAGAACGGAGCAATTGCCCTTTCGTATCGTCGATGAGAATTCGGAATGTAAACTCGAGAGACGATTGCGTTTGCTAAAAAAAAAAAAAATCGAAAAAAATGAAGGAAATGTCAACCGTATCGTAAAAATGAGTATTTACCGACCGGCGTTGCTTCATAACGCTGTAAAAATAGCGAGGGCGCACTAAATACACCGTTACGAGTTGCGCGGCGCTCGTACGTACAGCAGCGTAGAGACGATCCGTTGCAAAATTGCTAGTTTAGCGCATCGCGTCCGCACGGCGAAGATGCGGTCGCGTGCCGCGTACGCGGTTTATTTCATCCCACCGGCAAAGCAGTTTGCAGCTCGCGCACTTGTTGTGGACTTTCCCTCGATGAGGAAAAAAAAAAAAAAAGGAAGCGCGAGTTTTCCCGGTAGCCTCGAGAAATGTATACTTTTATGATACACGATGTGTACGTACAGCAGAGAAAAGCTGCAGGAGCGCGGTATACTTACGACGGGCTGTGTGCAGCAGCGCACACGCGCGTCTGGAATTAATTGCAAGAACGGAAATGAGGAATTTCGTACACCTTGACTGGAAATCGATATTTCCTCGCGGAGGAGCATTTTTTTCACGCTTCCAATGTTGAATTCTTTCGAATTCGAAAATAATTGTTTTCTTACTCTTCTCCCGATCGTATTTGTGGGTCAGCAAAGACGAGTGTGAAGTTGAAAAAAAAACGCACGAGTTCGACCGCTGTTTCTCCGGAGGACCAAAGAAACCTTGATCGTCATTTAATTCTTTATCGATTTTTTCCTCGAGCTCTCGGGAATGAAAGACTCGATAATTATTTTTCGAAAATCTCGAGATTCCCCATTTGTTTTTTTTTTGAAATTCTGACCATTGGAGCTTAAACTCGAGCTTAAAATGTGAATCTTGCGTCCATCGGTACACGGATTCGCAGGAAAATTTAATTACAGAATTAATTACAAAATTTAATTACATTGTGGGTCAGCGAAGACGAGTGTGAAGTTGAAAAAAAACGCACGAGTTCGACCGCTGTTTCTCCGGAGGACCAAAGAAACCTTGATCGTCATTTAGTTCTTTATCGATTTTTTCCTCGAGCTCTCGTGAATGAAAGACTCGATAATTATTTTTCGAAAATCTCGAGATTCCCCATTTGTTTTTTTTTTGAAATTCTGACCATTGGAGCTTAAACTCGAGCTTAAAATGTGAATCTTGCCTCCATCGGTACACGGATTCGCAGGAAAATTTAATTACGGAATTAATTACAAAATTTAATTACATTGTGGGTCAGCGAAGACGAGTGTGAAGTTGAAAAAAAAACGCACGAGTTCGACCGCTGTTTCTCCGGAGGACCAAAGAAACCTTGATCGTCATTTAATTCTTTATCGATTTTTTCCTCGAGCTCTCGTGAATGAAAGACTCGATGATTATTTTTCGAAAATCTCGAGATTCCCCATTTGTTTTTTTTTTTGAAATTCTGACCATTGGAGCAGAAGTACGCGCGCGAACGTACGTGGAATCGGGGCAATTTGGACTCGAGCTTAAAATGTGAATCTTGCGTCCATCGGTACACACGGATTCGCAGGAAAATTTAATTACAGTCCCGTAGTTGCGATTCCAAAAAAAAAAATCTGCAATTGCCGCAAGATTGCGGCAATTTCGACGCGTTTTTCGTCCGTCAATTTCCATAAATGAGGAACAATGAGAAGAAACAATGCGAATTCAAAGTGAAAATTTGATGACAAAACGGGGTTTCGAACGAAAATGGTCGAGCAAAGATGCGAAACGAGTGTCTCTCGCGAGTGTGCGTACTCCGACATAGCGGAATTCGCGTGGGATATCGTACAAGGTTTATGCCCGTTGTTGATTGCTTGACCCGCGTTTCAGGTTGTCGCGATTGCTCAGCAAATTCCTCGTAAATAACGCTCGATGCTCCGCTATTCTCATCGAAAGAAAATTCGTCCTTTTTTTCCTGTTCCAATCAGGAAGAATTGGTCAATTATCACTGAATCTAATTCAGTGATAAATTCAGGCAAGAAACTTCGCATGGCTATAAACAGCCACTGAAACTCGCAGTTTCCGGTCGGGTGATGTTAAAAAAAATATACTCGAACAATAAATATGTTTAAAAAATCCCGCAAGTTATTCCCGCGAGAACTCGTCTATTAAAATATATTTACAGACTTTGCTCTGAATCGTACGATCTCAGCGACATTTTTGCACTTTTTGTGTGACAAAAATGTAATTTTGTACGGTAAATATTGTGTCTGTACGATGCACACAGGAGAATAAAGGTTTCGAACGAGTTAATCCGCGTACCAGGGTGTCTCACGATCGTGGGTCGATGAACGGTAGCTAGATCGAAGGAGCGATACACCGCGATAGAGAACGAGAAAAAATCGAGTTGTTTTTTTCGCTCCGTCGCGTTACGCGCTGAATAACGCGATCTCTCAGCTCGGAAATTTCGTCTCGGAGATTAGCCGGGTTGGGTCTGAATGGAAAAATCGGGAAGAAGAATTTGAAAGATCCCTCGGGTCCGGGGGGGAACCCTCGTACTCTTCTCCGAGAAAGTGGGCGAGATTCCGAAAGAATTTTGGAAATTTCCCCTGCTCGTGGTCGAAAACCGAGGCTCAGGTGGTGGGACACAAAACGTGGTATCTCGATACGATCCAGGGTCATCCTAGAGATAACTTCCGGGAAATGGTGTGCTCGAGACCACAAGGACGACGTAAAAAAAAAAGATTCCACGAAAGAATCGAATTACCCGACCCTGAAACGTGCGAACTCTCGTCGACCGAAGAAAAACCGAGATCGTTCCTCGTGGAATCGTAGAGAGGTCCGACGATTCCTTTCAACGACACTTTTGACGATTTTCAGACTGAAAAAGACTCGGTTGATCAACGCTACGTTGGCAAATGCGGAGGCCAACATTTTGTTTCTATATACCTTTTTTGTTTTCGTCTTTTTCAGGAGGAACAAAATGCGGTCACCCGGCAGTGCCGATGAACTCGCGAGTCGCGCTCACCGACGAGACTCTGTCAGCTGGTACCCTGGCGACCTACACCTGTGACTCCGGTTACGAGCTCTTCGGGTGCGTATGCTTTATACGCGCAAAGCGACTCGGCAGACTTTTGTAAGACGAGAATGCCGCGAGTGAGCAGAAAACATGCATCCTTTCTTTATCTACGCGCGAGCTCTTTGCTGGCAATCGCCGTTTTACCGTGTTATACAGTGTGGCGCGGAAATTAAGGACGCAATTAGCGTTCGCGGAGGAATAACGGGACGTCCTAGGAACTACCGGGACACTCGACACGAGCGACATTTCTCTCCGACGTTGGCACTTCTATGAACGATTTCGAACGACTTTATTTTCAATTTATCATTCGTCTCTTCTCATGATATTTTTGCTTTTGCAAAAATCTTCCGAAGCAAATTTCCAGCGTGCAGAGTTTTTTCAGCGGTCACTCAATCATCAGCTGTTCGCAAAGAGCCAGTCAAAACCGCGAGAAAATGATTTTTCAACCTAGATTCTCTCAAATTCCTCGTTTTTCGCGTTCAATTTCGCAACACCTTGCGCAATGGCGGATTGACCGCGATATTATTGCAGCACCGAGCGCAATTTCTGTTCTCCATTGTATGCATCGGGAAAAAAAGGTGTCTGCGATATTTCGCATACGTGTGTATCGAATATCGACCAAACGGAGGAATGTGTCGGGGCAATTTTCAATTAAAATTTACGAACAGAGAGTCCCTCGCGATCGTTAGGCTGTCCGTTTTTTTTCCCAAGCCGAAAATTTTCAATTTTCGCCGAGCGATCAACGTCGTTTGCAAACAAAGTGACGCTGCTTTTCCCCTTTAATAAACAAGCTGAAGAAATTCTGCTATTTCGACAGAGAAAAAAAAGAGTCGCCCAAAATTGAAAGAAACTCCGCGCGCGCTCGCCGTTCTCCGATCTCGCGATCACGCACGTGTCTCGTTTCGTCCGACCCCGCGCGCGAGAGGCTCTAAAAGTCTTCGTCGTACGACGTGAAAACGGCGAGGCACGAAACAAATGGGCCGGTCGTGTCGCAAGAAAAATTCGGAGCGCTCTCTAACGGGCCGTTTGAAGCGTGACCAGCGTCGATTCAATTTTGAAAAAAAAGAAAAAAATCAGTCACAGAGGGTCACGCGTCAGCGATGCCGCCAGGGTTCCTCCTCGTTACGCGTAAACGCACCGGGATATGCGCGCATAAATCCTCGCCACCGCGAGGTTTGATATCATCGACCGAATCGCGATGAGCACACGGGAGACCATCGTAACGAACGATGATCCTCAATAATTATTGCGCAACCGCGACAGTGTTCCGTCTACACTTTCACCGGGAGGTGCACGTAAATGCCATTTTCGTTCGAGCGTTTATGCCCACCCGGGGTACGTTCATTCCGCCACTTCCGGCAAACGGATTATCGAAGCTCCTCAAACGCGTCGTGACGCGGGATTTTTCTACCTCGCGAATAAACAAGAAAACAAAGATTCGAGAAGCGCCCGAAAGTCGGTTGATGAAAGTACAATAATAATCCACGATCTTGTGTGTCATTATCGTTGCAGGCAATCTATCCTGAAGTGCAACAATCAGGGAAAATGGCAGGGAGAATTGCCGTTCTGCGGTGAGTCTGAGAAAACGGATTTTGCGGTTTTCGATTTTTCTGCTTTTTTTTTCGGTCTTTTATCATCTACGGACGTCGATACTGGACATACGATCCTATACTTTCTTCCGCGCATCGAACTCTCCGAACGATTTCGTCGCGCACGTGGGAACACCCGATACTCTCGCGCTCCTTCTTTCGCTCGCGAACTTTCTCTCGAGAAACCCTCGGGAAACCTCGCCGACCGAGGGAATCTCCATCGGGAGGCAGAAAGATTCAACGAGGGAATCGCCGGATGCTGCGAAGAACGAAACGCAAAGATCGAATGCCCTCCCGAGAGTTAAAAACATGGCGGAGTTGATTCGTACACGGGCCACGATAACTTTCTCGTTTATTGCTGTTTATCAACGCAAAACCGTCGGGAATAACGAGTCTCGCGTTGCAGAAACGCGAACGTCGGCGGTGACGTAAAAACGATCGTGGCGCAACTTTTTGCATCGAGCGACAAGCCAGGAAAACGTTCCCATTTTTTTTTTCGCCACGGATAATACGTGACGCCATTCGGTCCTATGTAAAGCGGATTTGTCTCTCTCGTGTGTCAAACGAGGAGGAAAAAAAGAGCGTATTTCGATGCCGACGTAATCGACGGATCGTTTTTTTTCAAAATTTCGTTGGAACAACGATGTCGCAAAAACTCGAATGAATCGCGCTCGAATGAATCGCGCTCGTTTTGCGTCAGGTACAAACGTGGGTTTCCGGAAACCGGCGAACCAATCGACTACGGTGAGAGGGGGGGACGCCGGTCACGGGAACGACGGCGATGTCAGTACGGAGCACGACGGGAAACGCTGCACCGAGACCCAGAGCGAGCCTAGTCCCTGGTGGAGGGTCGATCTGCTCAAGCCTTACGCAGTCAAGGTCATTCGTGTGACAACCAGAGGATGTTGCGGTAAAAACAACTCAAAAACGATGAAATCAATAAAAAAAATCAATGTAAAATCGTCAGGCAAGGAGGACCGGAGCTGACGCGATGAATAATGTACCGACGAATTGCGACAGGTCATCAGCCGCTGCAGGATATCGAAATTAGGGTCGGCAACAGCAGCGCCGAACTGCAGAGAAACCCGTTGTGCGCCTGGTTCCCCGGGACTATCGGTAATCTCAATACGAGGGTCGAATTTCATTTTGATCGACTTTAAAGACGCCTCGTCATTGAATTTTTATTCGCTATTCCATTTCTCGATCGTCAGAGGAGGGTATAACGAAGACGTTCGCCTGTGCGAGGGCGCTCGTCGGTCAGTACGTGTTTCTCCAACTCGTCGGTGTCGAGGGGAGTCTGAGTCTCTGCGAGGTGGAGGTATTCGCGACCGACGGTCAGTAAGCGCGATTTTAAGTGACGAATCGCGCCAAACTGCGACTCGGCGATGATGTTTCATTGATTTTCGCGATTTCAGAATTCTCGATCGACAGATGCGCCCACGCGGGCACGCCGGCGGACGCGGATATCGCGGCATTCAACTCGACGTGTTACGAGTTTGTCATCACAAAGGGCGGATCCTTCCAGGAAGGGAGAAATCATTGCCGGTCGCGAGGCGGTGATTTGGTGCACGGTTTTGTGGTGAGGAAAAGGCCGATTCGAGCGTGGAGACGATTAATGAAATGCGGTTCCTCGAGGTTTTTTTAAACTCGCGTTTTCGTTCGTTGAAAATGAAGGGAAAAAAAAACGAAATTTGCAGGGTCTCGCGTCGACGTTCATACTGAAAAATCTTGAGCGAAGGAAGGAGAGATTGAAGACCCAATTGGTGTGGATCGGCGCGCAGAAGGAGCCCGTAATTACAGCGAGAACCTGGCGCTGGGTGGACGGTGAGATTTTGTTTTGTATTGTATACGCTTTTTTTTCTCTCTCTTCTTTTTTTGATTCTATGAAAAATTGCGAAATAACTTGATCGTTTCCGACGCGGTGCAGAATCGACCGTTGGTCGAACGATGCGACGTTCAAAAGGCCCGGAATGATTAAACGAATTGTGAGAACGAGGTCGGCTCTGTAGCTCGAGGACTCTTTGCAGTATTGCGTAATGAAGCTACAAGAGAATAAATACACTCTCCCATTCCGTCTTTGCCGTATTTTTTTTTTTATTCTTATTGGCCCATCGTTACGAAAAAGCGTCGAA
Organism: Heteropelma amictum; assembly: GCA_959613375.1. NCBI lineage: Eukaryota > Metazoa > Arthropoda > Insecta > Hymenoptera > Ichneumonidae > Heteropelma > Heteropelma amictum. The sequence continues at coordinate 3,702,328 of OY390722.1, read as the reverse complement.
TCACGAATCGTCGTAACATTCGACGTTCCATGCTTTCTCGACGTCTCGAAAGGTCGTGAAAAAAAAAGCGTGAAAATCTCTAAAGTCCCACCGGGAGACGAATTTCGGCGATTTTCCACCAAATTTCGTCCCTGCATTTGGACGCGGTGGTTTATTTATTCATTTTTTTTTCAAACACTCATCTTTGTATCTTCATTTTCGTATTCAGGAGCCTCGCGAGTCACACGGCGAACGAAACCGCGTAAAAATGTTGCACGATATCGATCGACGAAAATCACGCGAAACGACGTTTTTTTGTGCGTAATTATGATCGCATCAAGTTCATGATATACTGTACAATAAATCGACATGTTTTTCTCTGTATTCTCAAATTTTGTGACGTAAAAAAAAATTGTACGAGGAACAATATCGTTCGCCATTTTTTCACGAGGATTACGAGCGAATTGGCGGTTGGATAAAAAAGAATATCGTCGCTTTCGTTGTGGCAAATGAAACGTGAAAGTAAAAGCTGTCGCGGGGTGTCGCGAAACAAAAACCGGAAGTGAGCCGCGATGGCTCGTGCGGTATTTGTTCTTCGTCCGGTAAACACCGCGTCCTACATATATATATATATATATGTCTTGTATATATACATACAAGGTGTCCCGGAAATGTATGCGGATAATTAATACAGCGCGAGATTGCAGGAGAGAAAAAAAGATATCGCTAGGATCGTGGATGAAAATGTGATTTTCGGTGTAATTTTTTTTTTTTTTTTTTTTCCTCGGAACGAAAACAGGCGAAATTGTTCAACGTCCATCTTGGGGCAAGGATCAACCGAATAACTACAACGGCGAACAGAATTGCGTCGTTCTCGACGGCGGACGCGGCTGGTTGTGGAACGACGTTGGCTGCAATCTCGATTATCTGCACTGGATTTGTCAAAGTGGTGAGACGAACGAGTAAAACGCATGCGCGAGAGTACGACGACTATTATCGGGAAGATAAATGAATAAATGCCTCGTCCCCCATTTTTTGAATCAACGAACGCAAGGGTAGACGAATAATCGTGTTTTTCCTCCGAAATTTAGTGCCCTCGGTCTGCGGCAGTCCGGAGAAAGCTGAGAACACGACCATCGTCGGCAAGAAAAAGTCGATCGGTTCGACGATCGACTACGAGTGCCCGGACGGTTACATGCTGATCGGCTCGAAGACGAGGGTCTGCGAGAGCACGGGATTCTGGAGTGGCCTCGCGCCAAAGTGCAAATGTGAGTGCGAGACGAATGAATCGTCGATGAAAAAAATCGCGCGTAAGAATCGAGGAGAAAATGAATAAAGAAAAAATGGCGAAACAAGGCGATTTTCGTTCGAAATTCGTCCGGTGATTGTTTGTTTGTTTTTTTTTGTCGACAGTCGTCGATTGCGGGGCACTGCCGGATTTCTCGAACGGCGTGATAACACTCGTCGATCGAAGAACTACTCACGGGGCTTTCGCCGATTACGTCTGCAACGAAAATTTCACCCTCGTCGGCGACACGAGAAGAAGATGCGGGGATGGGGGAATTTGGAGCGGCCATCAGCCTCAGTGTCTCTGTGAGTCGGTTTTTTTTTTTGAAAATTTGTTGAAAGTTGAAATTCGTTTTTTTTCACCGATTTTTTGGGTCGAAACGTCTTTTATGTATTTTCTTTTCTCGGCGATGGCCTTTCACCTTGTTCAGCATCCCGATTGTTCAAAAAACACGCTCGTTTCGCAAAATTTCGGTTTTTTTCGTCTCATTTAGTGGCTCTTTGACGCAGCTGGGTTTTTTTTTCATTTTCAGTCGACTGGTGCCCGGAACCACCGAGGATAAGCGGAGGCGTGGTCACCAGCACGGGGAGACGCGCCGGATCCACGGCGACTTACAACTGTCAGAACGGATTTATTCTCTTTGGTGAAAACGTGAGTAGCCGTTTAAAAAATCGCGAAAATCGCGATACCGCGAGTTTCTCCGACTTTCCGAAATTTTCAAACTTAGTTCTCCAAAACCTCGACCGATTTTTCAAAATTTCTTTTTCGCACGGCAAAATCATCGAAATATCGGTCGTGAGGACATTTCCGGCCAACCGAATGTCCGCGCAAGCACGCGCGATTGTAATTCGCGACGACGCTCGTGTATAAAAATAATAGTCGGACGATTACGCGCGGAATTCGCGATTGTTTCGTCCTCCACCGCGAGACGACTCGATGAGGAGCGCGAGTGAGATGGAAAAATGAGGCAAAATTAGTAACAAAGTGAAAAACGTTTTGCACAGGTTTTGAAATGCGAGGTCGGAGGTGATTGGTCGGGGAAGGCACCGCAGTGCAAGTTCGTCGATTGCGGCGCCCCGGCGCAGGTCGAATTTGGCAGCGTTAATCTCGTAAACGGCACTACGACGGTCGGCAGCGTCGTCGAGTACGTTTGTCAGGAAGATTATTGGCTCGTGGGTGAATCGAGGCAGGAGTGCACGAGAGAAGGAAAATGGAGCCACGAGACACCGTCCTGCGAGCGTAAGAATCTCTCTGTTTTCGTTTGTCAAATTTCAAAGTTCGGTACGTCAGTTGGGGCATCTTTGTTATTAACCCTCCGCGGTCCCACTATATTTTGACTGGCTCGGCGGTCCCACAGGGTCGTTTATGACCACGTGCAATTTTCAACGGGTTGAAACGCCTCAAAAAATCTAAAAAAATTCCTGAGTACACCTCAATGTTTATACAATAAGAATCAATAGTTATCAAAGCCCAAAAGTTATTATTTTTTACGCTGTAAATAGCTATTTGAGCGAAAATGTGAGCAAGTGAAATTACGCTCTGGTCACAAACGACCCAGTGGGACCGCGCAGGGTTAATAATAATGATAGAAAGAGCCATCGTACTGTCGATTGTTGTTATTATTATTACTATTATTGAGAAAAATAAAATTCCAGTAATAACTTGCGAGGAACCGGAAGTCCCCGCGGGAAGTTACGTGGTCGGTTACGATCTGAACGTACACAGTTCGATCGAATACAATTGCGAGACGGGATATCTGCTTCACGGTGAGGCCAAGCATTCTTGCGGAAGAGACGGGGAATGGAGCGGTGAAGTACCGAGTTGCGAGTGTAAGTTACACACTTGAAAAATCTCCAAGGTCTTTAATTCGCACGGAATCACGTGACACGTTATTACTTATGAGAGAGAGAGAGAGAGAGAGAGAGGGAGCTGACGTCAATGCAAATCCTCGGACGCGTAAAATTTTTCTTATTCACTCGAACGTAGAGATTTTCTCAAATTTTGGTGATAAATATCTCGCTCGTCGTCGAATTACTCCGAAAAAAAAAATCACAGATAAAAATACTTTTTTTTTCGTCGTCGAGCAGACATCGATTGCGGAAAAGTTCTGCCGGTCCTGAACGGAGCGGTTGATTACGTCAATGGAAGTACGCATCTCGGCAGCGAAATAACGTACACTTGTACGAGAAATTACAGGCTCAATGGCGTCGAGAGAAGATATTGTCTGGATAACGGTCAGTGGAGTGACGCTACTCCAAAGTGCGAAGGTGAAAGAATGAGCAATTTTGATAAATACTCCTCTTCCATAAAACATCGCGATGGCCATGAAAGTACCACAGTAATCCGGAGGACTTTTACTCGATTGACGTAGTGAATTTACGCGAAAAACTGTCATTTTTTAAAATACAGTTTGAACAAAATTTTCGAGGAATACAACGTTTTCACGATGAAATTTTGAGTTTTCGCGAAAAACTCGGCGTGTTTCGTGGTCAGCGGAAAATTGGAGATGGGATAGGCTTTTGTAATGTTAAAAATGAGGGAACAAAAATTCAACCCATTTTCGGCCACTTTTTCGGATTGCTTGAAAAAACGAATTTTCAAATCGTCATAACTGCCGCCCTAATGGACCTACGTAGATTTTTTGGGGGTGTTTTGGAAAGCCCTCGAGTAGACTTAAACAATGGTGGAAGTTAAATGTCGATAGCTTGATTCCTTCTTCGTCAAAATCGATGTTGAAAATTGGCGAAAAAAACGCAAAGTATGGGAAAATTGGCGAAAATCGAAGGTCCGTCTTTAAAAATCTGCCAAAAATCGAAAAATTAAGATATCTGGATAAACCAAACGACATTTTGAAGCCTCAACGATTGCCAAGAGAATAAGCACAAGTTCGGGGGTCTATCTCAAACGAAAAAAAAATGGCAAACATTTTAGTGAACCAACTCAATCCGGCAAAAAATGGCGAAAAATTTTGGATTTCAAAAATGATTTTTAATAGTCCATATCGATGTATTTTTCCCCGCTGATTACGAAACACAGCGGTATTTCATCGAAAACTCAATATTTCGCTTCGAAAATGCGATAATACGAATTTTATTGATTAATTGCTATTTTCTCACTGAAATTTTGAGTTTTCGGAAAAAACGCGGTGTGTTTCGTATTCAGCGGAAAATTTCCCATCAGATAAGCGATTGAAACATTGAAAATTGGAAAAAAAAAATTTCGACTCATTTCTCGCCACTTTTCCAGAATCGTCGAAAAGTCGAAATTTCAAATGATCATAGCTTCCTCCCTAATGAAGCTACATAGATTTTTTGGGGGTGTTTTGAAAAGCTCTCGGGTAGACTTAAAGAACGGTGAAAGTAAAATGCCGATAGCTAAATTGCTTCCCCCTCAAAATCGATGTTGAAAATTGGCGAAAAAAACGCAAAGGGGGAAAGGGGGAAGGGGGAAATATGTATGGGAAATTTGGCGAAAATCGGTGGTCCTACTTTAAAAATCTGCCAAAAATCGAAAAATTAAGATATCCGGACAAACCAAACGGCATTTTGAAGCCTCAACGATTGCCAAGAGAATAAGCACAAGTTGGGGTGTCCATCTCGAACGAGAAAAAAATGGCAAACATTTCAGTCGACGAACTCATTTTTAACCTCATTAACCCCGCAAAAGGTGAATTTTCACGCAACTCATTTTGCCAAAATCAGAAATTCGTTGTCCGGAGCCGATACTGGCGGACCACGGCATTCTGTCGGTTACCGGAAACGACAGGATGTACGGCAGGACGCTGGTGAGAACGGGGACCGCCGAAAATTCGAATACCGGCGCGACGTCGTACAAAATCGGAGCGCTCGCAAAGTACAGATGCGAGAGGGGTTACAAGGTCATAGGAGAGCCACTCTCCACTTGCGAGGACAACGGAAAATGGAGCGGGCAAGTGCCGCAGTGCGTCTGTGAGTAGAGATGGACTTTGAAACGATATGCCTTTTTACCTGCATGATTTTTTTTTTCGTACTTCAACGATCCAAGGTCAGTCTCATCGCGTTTCATGGCGATACAAAAGTTTCGACGGTGCGAACACTCGCTCAGGCTATTTTTAGCAATTACACCACTATTTTTTATCGCACGTGGGACAAGGATCGAAAAATGAGTAGAGCAAAAATTGACGCATCAAACAAATCGCGATGTTCCTCTAAATTCATCCGCAAAAATATATGCCTCGTTCGTTATGAAGTTGCAGTGATGCAAATTTTTCATACGAATAATATAAATACTGTAAATCCAAGTAGGCAAGTTTTTTTTTTCGATGTAAAAAAAATGTTTTTTTTTCTTTCGCTAATGGGTCGGTGAAAATGAGTGCATCCACTCGATGCGAGGCTCGATGTTGGAGAGAAAACAGGCTATTTTTAAAAATTACACCGCTATTTTTTATCGCACGTGAAACAAGGATCGAAAAATGAGTAAAGCAAAAATTGACGCATCAAACAAATCGCGATGTTCCTCTAAATTCATCCTCAAAAATATATGCCTCGTTCGTTATGAAGTTGCAGTGATGCAAATTTTTCATACGAATAATATAAATACTGTAAATCCAAGTAGGCAAGTTTTTTTTTTCGATGTCAAAAAAATGTTTTTTTTTCTTTCGCTAATGGGTCGGTAAAAATGAGTGCATCCACTCGATGCGAGGCTCGATGTTGGAGAGAAAACAGGCTATTTTTAAAAATTACACCGCTATTTTTTATCGCACGTGGGACATGGATCGAAAAATGAGTAAAGCAAAAATTGACGCATCAAACAAATCGCGATGTTCCTCTAAATTCATCCGCAAAAATATATGCCTCGTTCGGTATGAGTTGCAGTGATGCAATTTTTTCATACGAATAATATAAATACTGTAAATCCAAGTAGGCAAGTTTTTTTTTTCGATGTCAAAAAAATGTTTTTTTTTCTTTCGCTAATGGGTCGGTAAAAATGAGTGCATCCACTCGATGCGAGGCTCGATGTTGGAGAGAAAACAGGCTATTTTTAAAAATTACACCACTATTTTTTATCGCACGTGGGACAAGGATCGAAAAATGAGTAAAGCAAAAATTGACGCATCAAACAAATCGCGATGTTCCTCTAAATTCATCCGCAAAAATATATGCCTCGTTCGTTATGAAGTTGCAGTGATGCAAATTTTTCATACGAATAATATAAATACTGTAATTCCAAGCCGGCAAGTTTTCTTTTTCAATGTCAAAAAAATGTTTTTTTTTCTTTCGCTAAAAATGAGTGCATCCACTGGTTGCGAGGCTCGATGTTGGAAAGAAAAGAAAGAAACGCATTTAGCTTCGAGAGAGGAATAAAAAAATAAAAAATAAAATATTTCGACGCTCGCGCTCGTTGTTGGTTTTGCAGTCGTCGACTGCGGTAAACCGGAGGAGACTCGCCATGGCCATTACACGCTGACCTCGAACGCGACGTATTACGGTGCAGCGGCGATTTACGAATGTGATAATAATTTCGAACTCGACGGTTTCGCGCGACGCCTCTGCCTGGAGAATGCAACGTGGAGCAGCGATACGCCCGTGTGCAAAGGTGAACGCTCGAATCGACGAACCACCAAAAAAAAAAAAAACATTCGCAGTCGCTTCTCTTTTACGACGATTTTTTTAATAAATCGCCCACTCGTACCTTCAACTTTTATCAACAATTCACTCTTCCAAATGGGGTAAAGAGCGAAAAATAAATTCGGCGAATATAATCTCTACAAAATCATTCACCCGTTTGATGGAAATTTTTTTATCAAAATTCCAGGATAACATTTTAAATTTCTCGAAAAATCCTCTCTATCGATTTTCATTTCCGCCATGGGCGGCTGAAAATCTTCGAATCTCGGCAATTTTCATTTTTTTCCCAACGATTCGTTATTCCTATTGAAATTTTTGTTTATTTTTTTTCAGAAATAAGATGCAGAAATCCGGAAAAAGTGAGTCCCCTTTCGACCCAAGTGTCGACGCACAGCGTCGGTGGCGTCGCTCACTACGGTTGCCCACGTGGTTTTTACATGGAAGGCAACGAGACGAGAATATGTCTGCAAAATGGCTCTTGGAGCGGCTCGATGCCGGCGTGCTTCGGTGAGTCGTTTTGCGAATGTTTCGTCGCGGCTTTTCCTTCGGAATTCGACGATTCAACTTTTTTTTTTTTATCAACAAACTTTTTTCACGATAATTCAAGCCTACGACTGCAAGTACCCCAGTTCGATAGAAAACGGACGTGTCATCGTCGTGAACGGTTCGACCCTCTACGGTGGAGCCGCTGAATATCATTGTCTGCCGCAGTACGAGAGAATCGGTCAATTCTTACGAAAGTGCACGGAGACGGGAATCTGGAGCGGGGAGGAGCCGAGATGCGAGAGTGAGTCGTTCGACGAGCAAATTGATTTTAGTCATTTTTAACCCTGTGCGGTCCCACTGGGTCGTTTGTGACCAGAGCGTAATTTCACTTGGGATTTCCTCGAAATCTAAAAATGGGTGGGGCCTGCTCCCTACGCTTAAAAAAAACTTGATAACTATTGGTTCTTATTGTATAAACATTGAGGAGTACTCAGGAATTTTTTTAGATTTTTCAAGGCGTTTCAACCCGTTGAAAATTGCACGTGGTCACAAACGACCTTGTGGGACCGCCGAGCCAGTCAAAATATAGTGGGACCGCGCAGGATTAACCTCTTTTTCGTTTTTCTAATGACATTAATCGGAATTTTGGTGTTTTTTTTGGCATTTCCATTGTTTTTGTTTTTTTTCTCTCTCTCTCTCTCGCTCTGTCAGTGCCGACGAACGAGATCGCGGAAGCTCAGGGCGTTGGAACGAGCGTGGGGATAGCTGCGGGTGTCATAATCGTTATCCTTCTGATTCTCGGATTGGTTTATCTGAGACTGTGAGTTTGGGCTCTTTTTTGTTTTTCTTTTTTCTTACCGCCGTTATGCTCGATTTTTTTTTTATCGGAAAAGACGAGAGTTTTATTGGAAAAATTGATTGGGACGACAGGAGGAAAGCGACGCCGGTGAAAAATACGGAAAACGTTCAGGCGGCCGAGAGAAAAGAGGACCAAAGCGCCGCGGTCATGTCTTACGCGACCTTGAACGACGGCACCAACGGCAGAATGTACGAGAACGTACCCGAGGATGGCTTGTACGACAGTCCTTACAGCATCAGCGGCAGTAATTACGGGTATAAAATTAATCGTCGAAACGACAATATTTTTGGACTTTTGAAAATTGATTTTTTTTCGAAATTTTCAATACGCGGATGTGGAAATTATCGAAAACGATCTTCCAACGGGCAACATCGCGAAATTCGACTTTTTCCGAATTGAAAATCAGCGATTCGATGGAATGAATTGTTTTCTTTCGACAGATACGCTAACGGCGGTGGGAGGAGGAACTACAACGGCAGATCGGGTCACTACGAGGCTGAGCCATTGCCGCGAAATGGCATCACCATAAACGGCGTTTCCGTTCGATAATGTACAGAGGTTCGATAAGAGAACTCGAAAAAAGAAAAGAAAAAACGGAGGAAACGAGAGTCGAAACGACAATGCCAATTAAAGAGTTCCCGTCGTTGTTATTTCTACAGGAACGATCAGCCAACGACGAGACCCGCCGCACCAACGTGTACATAACCTCAAAGCCGCGAAACGTTGTTTTTGCATGTGTACAGACGAGCTATTACTTTCCTTTATCATTATTATTATTATTATTATCATTATTTTGGAAAAAATTGTACACAACGTTTTTCCCGGTTATTTCGGTCGTTCGCGATCGTCTGTATGATTTTTCATTTGTACATACAGTGTTACCCGAGTGTCTAGAATTAATTATCATCGTTCGTAGATTTTTACGTCGTAAGGTAAATGTATATTTTAAGAGGCGCGATCTATTCGCGTGATAATAAAGCGAGCATTTTCGTTTTCAATTATTTTTTCAATTCGGTCCCGAAAACTCGGCAATTATTGTTCACAATTTCATTTACGCGTATGTCGAAAAAGTAGGAATACGGAGTGTATAAATACGACGGTGTCAAATGACGAAATATATCTCCGCTTCGATCAAACTCTGCGCGACCATAAATGGTCAGGTTCTTTCGACTCGTGTTCCATATACGGGCGATACAAATTGCAAATTTGGACAAGGTGAGCATCGATGTAATCTCTTATTAAAAATAAAAAATCATTCGGCCTGTGCTCGAAGCCCGCGAAAAAGAAAACCCTCGTAATGGAGTCACACTTTTTTGTCGTCGTCGCGTTATTCCCCTCCGGCAGAGGAATAATGTTTCAGGTTAAACGGACTTTCCTTCTTTACGTGATGTTTTTTTCACGCAGATTGATATCTGACAATGGCCTAAATAAATAAGCGTCCGTTTATGGCTTCGAGCAAAGTTGGTTTCACGTTTTTCCGAAAGATGGCGCGCGCGAACGTTTCTCCGGGTGTGGTAAACGAGCGAGGCGAGTTTATTCAGTGACGCGAGTCAGATTCACGCTTTCAGACGTGTACGCAGCACTTGGGAAACCCTTTATTTATCAATATTTCCGTCTTTGAAGATCGAGTGAGTAAACAATTAATCGTTTTCGACAATACGACGCTTTAATTCTTACTGAAATCGTAAACAAATACGTCCGGCGTCTCCCTCCCTGTCTTTGCAACGAATTTCGTTGAAGAAACCAACATCATTTGACAGCGAAATTTTATCGCGATGACGAATGGCGGCCATTTATCACGATTTGGGAGGAAGAAAAAGAAAGACGTGTATCGTACAGTCATCGGTTTTTCGAAAGAGCAACTTTCGAATCGGGACAAAGAGAAATTCTTCGTGCGGTGAATTTTTATCTTCGAATGAATGGAGTTTTTGTGAATTTTCCAAAATTTTTCACTTTTGCCATTGACCTTTTTGGAGTCTATTTTCGATCGTGAATCAACCGTGTCGAAACTTTGATTGCTCATTGAAATCGCAAAACGACACAATTCGATATGTAAAGTTTGTTGACTGCAAGATTTTTCAGAAAATTCTGCATCGACAAACGAGTGTAATAAAAAAAAACAATCACATTCCGCAAATAGATTTTTTCAACTTCGTCCGTCAATTTCAATTCCAAATTAAGAATTTATTTTCGACAAAAGTGCCCGACGGAGGTCAATCTTTTTTTTCCCATATCGACGTGGCGATAAAAAAAAAATTTGTCACCGAGCCAGGACCAACTACGAAAAGTTTCGCGGATGCACGCTCAGAGTCTTTGAACCCAAAACGCCGATGTATTTTGCCCTTGCCAGAGTTTAACGCCCCGAACCGCCCATATTATTTTTATCCCAATTTCCTTTCCCATCCCCGTTCGCCGATTATACGAAAATAAACAGAAGCGTTCTGCGTTACCGTTCGAACTTCTCGTCTCAGTCGTGGACCGTTCGACCCGACGTTATCGTGGTCCGTTTTTCTCTCCAAAAAATTCGATAGCTAGGATTTTTTCTTCGACGCTCGGCGCAGATTTAACCGTTTTTGAAAAATGGTGAGATAAAACTTTGGCAATCGAGCAGCATCGAGTCGGCAAAATAAACCACCCAAGAAACCCTTTTTAAGATCGTTCGATGGAAATGCAACAAAAACGTAGTCGGCGAACAAAAAGTCGTCTTTGAAAAGCGAATTAGAGAAACGAGAGTCTAAAGTCATTTCGATTTTTCATTTTTCCAAATCAGAAGAAAGCAGAAATGTCTTCCCGCAAAACAGCAGGCCGTCGCGCGACCACCAAGAAGCGTGCGCAGAGAGCGACTTCCAATGTTTTCGCCATGTTCGATCAAGCTCAGATAGCGGAGTTCAAGGAAGCTTTCAACATGATCGATCACAATCATGATGGATTCATTGATAAAGAAGATCTGCACGACATGCTCGCATCTCTAGGTTTGTTTGTCGAAATTTTTCATCGGACATTATTTCCCTTCCTCAAACGAATTCGCAATTTACGAAAAGTGCGCTTGATAACTTTGTTTCAGAAATACTTTTTTGTCTATAACCTCAAAATATTTCTAGCGACAAATAAAGAATGAAAAAAAGCCTCTGGTTGGAAAATTGCGAAAGCTTCAGTCCGTGTTCGCAATGTTTTTCGTTCTTTTTGCACAATTTCGTGGCATTAATATGAGAAACAATATTGCAATTCAGTAAAGAAGCATGCGATTGTGAAAAATTTGAGGTTAATTTCAAACAACTCACTCGTAACAGGAAAAAATCCAACGGACGAGTATCTCGAAGGAATGATGAACGAGGCTCCCGGACCTATAAACTTCACCATGTTCCTGACTCTCTTCGGCGAGAGGCTCCAGGGTACCGATCCGGAGGACGTCATAAAGAACGCGTTTGGTTGCTTCGACGAGGAAAACACCGGACACATAAACGAGGAACGCTTGAGGGAGCTTCTCACTACAATGGGAGATCGGTAAATTTTACAACATGAACTTGGAATACCTCGAAATACGCAGATTTTCACAATTGTCAAATTCGTCTAATTTGAAAATAATTCGAAACGAAAAAAAGTTGGAAAAAATTATGTTTTGTTTGATTATTTCATCCGCAGTTTTACGGACGACGACGTTGACGAGATGTATCGGGAAGCGCCGATAAAAGGCTCGATGTTCGATTACCTCGAGTTCACGCGAATTCTCAAACATGGCGCCAAGGATAAAGACGAGCAGTGAGAGAATCCGCGTCAAACTTTCTCCTCAAATATATATTATCGCTTTTATTCGTCTTATCGCCGAAAAGTCGTGTAACGAAAAAAAAAAAGTTTATTTCTTTCCGTTCGCAACGCCACTCGTTTCCGGTTCAATGTTCAACGCGAAAAGTTTCGAAAAACGAAAAGATGGCGACGAAAAAAACGCAAAATAGAGAGGACGCTGTATTGGCGTGTATTATTGTGAATGAAAAAAAGAGCAAAATGATTGAAATTAGCGAACGATGCCGATTTGTAGCGCCAGGCATGCGTGTTCAGATATTTACTATTATCATAATCATTATTATTGCGAGTGTAACAATGATCTAACCGTCGTAGAGTCGACATTTGTATTTTATTACATCACCGTATAAACGGCCGAAACGTTTCTGAAATTTGCATTTCATTCAATGTTTCCCCATTTTTTTCACAAAAAAAGTCTCAAAGTCAAGGTTATGATTTTCTCCATTCACTTAAGAATAATAGAAATGAAGAATTTATTTAATATTTTCTCGGCATATTTCGAAAATGGCGGTTCGTGCAACGTGATCGCGATCGTGGAAGGAATTTTTCAAGATGGGAGGGGCGGAAAGATGTAACAAAAAGTCGAACCTGATTTCTGAGCGGGAAAGAAGACTCCCCGTAATTACAGCCTGAATCGAAGGTGCTGAGAGTCAGACCCTCGTCAGGTTGACGTGGAATGCCCGGTACTTATATTTCCTCTCAATTTTTCTTTCGTTTTTTTTTTTCACTATCTCTGTTTTCGTCTCGGCGAGTCAATCGTATATCCGTCATGTTCGAAAGGCTCTTTCGTAATGGCCGAAAAAACGATCTTCTCTTTTTTTCTGTCGTTGGTGAATGAAAAATGAACAAAGCAAGGACTCGTCAAAGAATGCCGATAGGGAAAAAGTAGACTCGAGAAAAAGGAGACGCGATCCCGAAACGCTTCAATGGCCGTCTTTCGCTCGAATAAATCGTTATGGCCAATTTCACGCTCGGAGCGCCACCGTCTATCGATAAGGGCCGCGGCGAAAAAGCGAACTAAATATGTAATCTCGCAAAGATTTTTTTCTCAACAGAGAATCATATTATTATTTTCTTCGGTGATAATCGAGGGGTACCTTCCGTTTCCGTGTGCGATATATTGCGATACTCAAAATTCGCGGAGTCATCCAATTTTTGTACAAAAAAAGAGAATCGACCAAAGTTTTTTCGACCGATCGACACCGCTCGGCTACCGGAAAGCCAAATGACACGCATGAATAAAGGTAAAGAGATTGATATCTATCGAAAAACAAAAACATTCAGGAATCGAACAGTACGTTCCGTAAGCACTCTTATCGCGATTCTAATCGATTTTCCGCAATCGAAGCGCATATCTTCGATCGTTGACAGGATTACAACATCCAAAAAAAAAAGAAAAAAAAGGAAATCGAGACGTCCATCTACCAGCGAAATATAGAACGAGAAGGTCTGGATTGCGTCTGCGCGTATCGTTTATCCCACAATGCGCCCCGTGTGTGTATATATGTTCCCGTCCGCCGCAGTATCGTGTTCACGTTCAGTGTGGCAGGTTCGGAGCGACGAAAGTATACGCAGGATCCAACATTTTCCCGTCTTTCATCAATGAATCGCCATCCTTGTGGTGTTTTTCTCCCGAACGGTAAACAAAGGTCGGCCAAAGGGTGAAAACGAACGAGCCACGGACGAGAATCGAGAATCCTTTTTTTTTCGTTTTGTTTATCGTGCATCGCATCGGCCGTAAATCGAACGATGGAACAATGGCGCGAGACGTTTTATCCATGATTATCGTCGTTTACCGAACGCGGGTGCGGAAAGAAAAAACGTTGCGGAATTTTTGATATCGCGGAAGGTAACGATTGTGCAGATTTATTTACGTTTTTCGTTCCGCCGCGAGTGGCGCGGCAGGGGGAGCGGGGAGGGGGAGGAGCCGAAAGAACGCCGGGGGAAGAGGTTCGGCCAAGTAAGATATCAGTGAGTCGGAGGAGTCTCGTCGATGTTCCTGGTGAGCGCGCGCGCGGTGTTTTCAACGTCGAGAGTTTCGCCAATAGAGTTTCCGGGAGCTTCGTCGCGTGCTCGCTCGAGTGTCTACGGTCAGTAAGCTCGGTGGCGGCGGTGGTTGAGACTCTCTCACCGCCGAGTTCGATGCGCTTTGATCTCGAGTGACTGTGAGTCCCATAAAAGTCGTTGTGTAATTATCCGCAAAGGAAGAATAAAAAAAAGAAACAGTGAATATTCGTTTTATCGTTAATCCGCGTGGGAGATTCACGGTTTTCACGACCCGAGCGCAGGTTGGAAACACGAATTTATTTATAAAATCATTCGAGTTACGTGGGAATATTCAAAATGGAGGACGGGGTGAAAAAACAAAACGATTGAATTTCATCTCCGAACGCGCGATCGATCGAAGCGGTCCGAGCGATGAAATTCACCACGGGTTCCACCTAATTTCGAAAAATTCGAGAAAAAAACACGCGGGACTGAGTGATAAATACAGAGGTGAAAAAACGACGAGTTTGTTGAAAAAAATTGATATAAAAATCTGGCGCAGGAGGGAGGGGGCAAGCGAGTATCGATGAAGTACTGAAAATCCAGGGTGTGAACGTATAAACTGCGTATGTATATGTTTACATACGAGGAAGCGAAGAGAAAATGGGTCAATTTTATTTTTAGGTCAAATCTCGTGCGCGCGCGAGTTACGAAAATTTAACAAGCCGAAACATTTTGCAAACATATTCGACCCCCCCCCCCCCTCACCCCTCCCTAAAGTGCAATATAACACGCAGTGTCGGCGTTCAAGTGCATTTGTATCGACCACGCGAGACTCCCGCGTTTTAAGCGTACCCGTCACAATGTTATTATTTTCCTATTCTCGCAAACGAGTCGTGAAACTTTTTGAGGCTGTTCACGCTTGAAAAGGAACATCGAATCGAGATCGACCAACGGTCGCGCCACGGATATCGAGTAATTCGCGAATTGCGTGAAATCGTCGCTGATGCAGGAAAAAAAACGAACGTTTCGGCTACGAGGAGGGCGGTAGTGCGGTGTTTCCCTGAATCGCCACAGCAGCTGTTTGACCTCGCGTGAACGTTTGAGCTGCGAATGCGACGCACTTGGACTTTTCCAGGTTAGTGTACTTTTCGTTTGGCCATGTTTATCGCAAATTCGTATTATAATCATAACCTCAAAAATGACGATGGCGTTAGAAAAATCACCGTCACAATTGATATTATCGCGATAAATGATAACAATAATTGCAACAAAGAGCCTTATCGTATTAAATGCGTAATAAAAAGGGAAAAACTTTTGAATCTAGAAAAATATAAATTTTTGTTTTACGACATTTCATCGTCTGCTGATGAGGTTAAATTTGCCCTAAATTTGCAATAATAATTATTATTATTATTATTTATTTATATTAAATATTATTTATATTAAATTATTGTTGTTGGTGCAGATGTTGGAGAAAAGTAATTGATTTTTTTTCAAAACCGACGGACGCTCGTTGCCATTTTTCTCGACCGTTTCTCCTTTTTTGCGATTCTGCAATATTTTCCCATTATTATTTTCTGTTTTCGTCAACGATCAATGAGGGCTTTTTCTTTCTTTTTTTTTTCAAACACACGACAGTTGTGAAATGATCGGCAGCTAATACACTTACCTCTCCGTGGCGATAACAATCGCGAGCGTCGTAAATCAAACGGCCAAGGACGTTTCCACGAGCGTGGAAGACCTTTCATTATGTTCCTCGCGTTTCTGTGTTTATTATTCCAATTGTCGTCGCAGCTTCGTAATCACGAAGGGGAAAACAGAAATCCATCTTTTCCTCTGAAATAAACGTTTTTTTTTCTTCAAATTACTTCGAATTCCCCAAGATTATCCGTAATTGTTGTTATTAATTGATACTTCACGGGATGCTGCGGTAAAATAGTTCGCCTTTCAATTTCTGATTCAAAAAAACCGCAAAGATCATCGCTGCGATGCTGATGCTGCGAATATAATCTTGGAAATCCCTTTTCTAGAAAAATAGTTGTCGATCTCGGAAGCATCCAGATAATTTTTCAATAATTTCCAAAATTGTACTTGTACCTGCACACACGCCTTTCGCACTCTGATACTCGATACAGAGAGCCCTTTTTGGGGTCAAAATAGTGGGAAAATATAATCTTGAAAAATCCCTTTTCTAGAAAAATAGTTGCCGATCTCGGAAGCATTCTAATAATTTTTCAATAATTTCCAAAATTGTATTTGTACTTGCACATACACATACTTGCCTTTCGCGTTCTGATACTCGATACAGAGAGCCCTCTTTGGGGTCAAAATAGTGGGAAAATATAATTTTGGAAATGCCCTTTCTAGAAAAATAGCTGCCGATCTCGGAAGCATTCAAATAATTTTTCAATAATTTCCAAAATTGTATTTGTACTTGCACATACACATACTTGCCTTTCGCGCTCTGATACTCGATACAGAGAGCCCTCTTTAGGGTCAAAATAGTGGGAAAATATAATCTTGAAAAATCCCTTCTCTAAAAAAATAGCTGCCGATCTCGGAAGCATTCAAATAATTCTTCAATAATTTCCAAAATTGTATTTGTACTTGCACATACACATACTTGCCTTTCGCGCTCTGATACTCGATACAGAGAGCCCTCTTTGGGGTCAAAATAGTGGGAAAATGTAATCTTGAAAAATCCCTTTTCTAGAAAAATAGTTGCCGATCTCGGAAGCATTCAAATAATTTTTCAATAATTTCCAAAATTGTATTTGTACTTGCACATACACATACTTGCCTTTCGCGCTCTGATACTCGATACAGAGAGCCCTCTTTGGGGTCAAAATAGTGGGAAAATATAATTTTGGAAATGCCCTTTCTAGAAAAATAGCTGCCGATCTCGGAAGCATTCAAATAATTTTTCAATAATTTCCAAAATTGTACTTGAACCTGCACACACGTACTTGCCTTTCGCACTCTGATACTCGATACAGAGAGCCCTCTTTGGGGTCAAAATAGTGGGAAAATATAATTTTGGAAATGCCCTTTCTAGAAAAATAGCTGCCGATTTCGGAAGCATCCGAATAATTTTTCAATAATTTCCAAAATTGTACTTGAACCTGCACACACGTACTTGCCTTTCGCACTCTGATACTCGATACAGAGAGCCCTCTTTAGGGTCAAAATAGTGGGAAAATATAATCTTGAAAAATCCCTTTTCTAGAAAAATAGTTGCCGATCTCGGAAGCATCCAAATAATTTTTCAATAATTTCCAAAATGGTACTTGTACCTGCACACACGTACTTGCCTTTCGCGCTCTGATACTCGATATAGTTTAAACCTCAGTTCAGTGCTAATAGAACGGTAATGGGATATAGTTTTCCCACGTGATGGTATTAACACATACGTGTTCGCCGCGACAGCCCCGGTGCTGAAGTGTCACCTTGTTGCGTAACACTCCTTGTGTCACAATGGACAAAATAAATCTTTCAGCATAAAGGAAAGCTGTATTTTTTAAAAAAACAACAACAACAATGCTTATTCCGGTACAATTAGCGGTAAACTAAAACAAAAACATGAATAAAAAATACCGTCTTTATAATAATTTTTATTCAATATTATACATCGTAATTATTATTCTTACAATCATTATTAAGATCGCATCAGTTATTACGACACCAGTAGCAAAATGATAAAACGAATAAACAACTCTGGTAATAAATCGCATTCGCAATAGTGCAAGAAACACCCGCTGTTGCTACTTTTATCATTGTTATCGTCACGCAAATGTTAGTTTTTATTCGATCGTCGGGAGAGTCTCGAAAAAAGTCCTCTGTGTGTTCCCAAGTGGGATGCATATCGTCGGTATTTTTCTTCAATAAATATGGCACCCGGTACCGCGTGGATATCGCGTCTTTTGGGCATAAATTTGAAAGGAAAAGATAAGCGCGTTGTTACGAGGCCGCGTCGGAGACGTCAGTTGAAAAAATAAATAAGCGGCAAAGTTGTAGAGTGTAATAATAATGGGGGCGACGATAAAAAAAAGTTATACACAAGGATGGAACCAGCATGGTGTTGTGTCAGTTTAGAGTCAAAAGCACGAGCACTGAATCTCGCCCATCAAACGTAAATTATAATTGTGATGTACGTATGTACGTACACCAAATTTCGTTAGGCTTCCGGTCGTCGGATTTAATTTTTCTTCCACCCTTTTCAGCCTCTCTCTCTCTCTCGCTCTCTCTCTCTTTATCGGCGATGTTATATAATGTTCAATCATCGTCACTTTAGTTTCACTGCCGAGGAATACCCTCTGGTGGCGATTTGTAACCGTTTTATTTTATGGAGTTCCTTTTGTCATGTGCGATCACGATCTTCCACGTGGAACGAGAGAGAGACGGAGGCAGCTTCATTCGACTTCATTTTTGTCATCAAAAAATGCGAATAAAAAATTCCCGAATCACGAAAATCGCCTTCTAATGTCAGTCAAACGACAAGATTCTTCGCGAGTTCGTAATTTTCGGAAAAATGACGAATTTTCAAAATTTACCGTCCTTCTTTCTTTCGTAATTCGATTTTTTTTGTATTTTTCTCGGTTATTAACGCACTCCCGAGGGTCGAACTGTGGACGTTACTTCGAGAGTACAAAACACGCTCGTTTTTTTCCTTCATCGACGATTTGCTTGTTTTTTCTTCTCGCTCGCGTTTCTACCGTTTCTAAATCGTCCCTGATTCTTTCAAATCCGCTTTTCTGGCGGAACGCGCACCATTTATAATCCTCCGAGGTCACGTATCGAGCAGCACAATTTTTCGTGCCACGACGTCACGCGTGCTCGTAAAAACCCCCAAGTCATAGTGTACGCGATGATATCGAAGTTTGCATCGTTGGAATCCAACGAAATTTACGAGAAACTTGATTTTTATTCGCAAAATCTCACGACTCGACGAACGATTTCTGACAAAATTTTTAAAATTGTCACACTCGCGAACAGAAACATGTGATGAAAATTTCGGAAATTTCGATGTGGAAAATGGAAAAATTCCGATTTTCGTGCAAGTCGAACGATGCAAACTTCGAGATCCATCGTGCGCGGCTATTTTGACTCGTTCTTTCGTTTCATTCAATTTTCCGCCGCGGAAATGACTCTTTGAGTCTCGAATGCAATTTTCCCGAAATCGCCATTTTATTTAATCAACCGATGAATTGATCGAAATTTAAAAAAAAATCGATGTAAAAATACACATCGAAATTTCTCAATGTGACTTTCGCCGAGGTCAGAATTCTTTGATAAAAATTTGAGTTTCTTTTTATCACCTTCAACTCGAAAATTATGCAATTTTTTCAAATTTTTCTCAATTTCAAAGCAACTCAAAGCACAAACGCTAAAAGACATCGATCCTTCTCGTGCTCTCATCGCGATGCTCTGGCGGCTGCGAGGGGCTTTTTTTCTAAAGAACCTTTCCAATTTTAACGAATTCCCAGCATTCCCGGGGCTTTTCCTCTCCTCTCAGTTTCCATCGCAGATTCTTCGCCATTTTTGTCTCTCTCGCTCTCTCTCTCTCTCTCTCTCTCCATTACCCAGTTTTCCCTCTGTCGAAATTTGTTCGTACATACATATTTATATATGTACTCGGGCTCGTGAAAATAACGGACAGATAGTAGAGGGCGTTAACGCGCGGGATACAGGGATGGTCCAACGTCTACCCCCGTATTCCGTCCTCGATGAATTCGCGCTGCGTTTTCTCTTCGACGAGGTCTCCCCGGAGGATCGCCCCTCGCTTTCGCCAAAAGTTCCTCCCGTCATTCCGCCATTTCTCCATTGAAAATCAAGAGGACTTTTGCGCTATCGCGAAAATTATATTTTTTTCTTCCTCCTTCGGCGATTATCGCACGCGCTCGTCTCGAGTCTCCTTGACAATTCGTGAGAAATAAAAAATTCCATAATATCGAGGAACACTGTGAGGTAATCTCGTAAATTTTTTGAAAATATGAAATGAGAAAAAAATTTACACGAAAAAGTAGGATAAATAACGAGCGAGATGGAATATCAATATTTCCGGGGTGAAATTATATTCCACATTCGATTTTCCTCTCACTGAGGGAATTTTTTTTGTCCTCCGAAAATCGCGTCAGAATTTTTTTAAAAAAATCATCAAGGGAGAGAAAAAGGCAACGCCCGCGATGTCGAGCCCAATTTTGCTTATTGCATAATGCCGGAGGTTGCCTTTTAATCACGTTCCACGCTCGAGCTGCCTGCGGGCTCGAGAAGCTCGCGAGCGTCTAGACGAATCTATCGAAAAATAATCGAGTCACGAAAGAATCCGAAAAAAACTCAATCCACAAAATTCCGAATTTTCGATCCTCAACTTTGATCACAACGAGCGAATTAAAGATAATCGCGAAAATTTTAATCACGAAAAATTCCGTTTTCCGACTTTGACACGCACTGATTTTGCGAAATTTGTTCGCCGAAGTAGCTAAAAAATCGATCGTGTCCCACTGAACAAAGAAATTATAGTCTCAGTCAGAGCCATAATAACGAGAAAAGAAAAATCCTTCGAGCGAGGAAGAGCGCCAAGTGTGACAGAACAAAAAGGTTCCCTCGGCCAGTACGTTAATTCCTGATTTTCGACGATGGCGATGTAACGCCACAAGTTGGGGCAAAAACGGGGTTGCCCCGAAAGCGCGTATCGTACGAGCCAGCGATTTACGAGGAGACTTTGGTGGTCCCGACGAGTATTATAAAGGAACAAGTCCAATATATCGCCCAGAAACTCATCTCCGTACGCTCGTACATAATACGAGTCTGTCTATATTGAATTTTAGCAAAGAAAAGGGCTCAACCTCCGCGTACTTTGCCCACTGGTTCGCGCAGGCGGCACCCTTTCGACATTGAGGAAGGGCGTTTATGGGCTAGATGAAATCCGGACGTATATCGACTCCCATACAAGGTCAAAAGGACGTATCTCTCCCACAGTGCGAGTCGCGACACCACGTAGGACGCGCCCTTAAACTCTCGAGCCATTATTGTACAAAAGTTACCACAGAGGGAAATAGGGAGTTTAGCCGAGTACAGTAGGTGGCCCTAAAAGTTGAGCATCGACGGTCGACCCTCGTGAGATAATCTCGACTATTCTTCGTTGCATTGGAACTCGTCGAAAAAAAGAAGTAGGCAACTTTGCTGGCACAATTTCGTCGAGCAAACGGAGATCAAACGCGAATTTGACAAAATCGCAGTAAATCAGGAAAACTCGTCTCTTTCTTCTACGATCGATTTATTCATTTTTTCAAACAGCCATCAATTTCTTTAAACGACGAGGGACAAACAAGACGAGGGAATTCGTCGATTTTTTCGAAAAATATAAAAATAAATTATGGTACCCTCGTTGAATTCCCACGATGCGAAATGTAACGTCGTGGAATTTCGCGACGTCCATGCTGGTCCTGCGAGAATCACAGATCGAACGGTGCGCCTCGACGCTGTGCGTAACGTCGGAAAATCGTAAACTTTCCCGATGGGAAACTGTAGTGCGCGAACGAGGTCCCCCGACGAGGGTTGATTCTGCCAGGCCAGATTCCCTTCTTCAATGTCGTCGCTGTGAAACTCCGTAGAAATTTCAACCCCTCTTTTGTCTCGCTTTACCCCGATATACGCAAAGTGTATAAAGAGTATACAGCCGTTTTGCGCCTGCGTCGCATCGATTTTCCAAAGCGGATGCTACATGGTGGAGGCTCCGGACGATGAAATACACACACACACCCAATACGACACAGTGATTGGCCGATCCTCGATAGTTGGGAAAACCGTCTAATTGACACAGTTATGTACGTCCGCGTCTTACTTTGGCCGGCAAAGCGTCCATCGCGATGATCGTAGCCCGATCAATAAATAAATCCATATACAGGGTGTCCAAAAAACTCGCTACCGATAATTTAAATCCGGATTCAGGGTGGAATTCCAAGTCGAAAAGTCCCGAAGCACTTTTCGATCCGACGAATCCCCGTCGAGTTATTAAATAATATAGCTGGACCGGTAGGGGGCGCCGCGCTCCGGCGATTCGCTCTAACTTCGTCGCGTGATAACTCGGTAGGTTTTGGTCGTACGAAAAAACACTAAAATACATTTCCATCCAGATTTTCATTGTCAATTGTATTCTATTATTATTATTATTTTTTTTTTTTAACCCTGTATATGTACCTTACGAACGATTCGAACACAAAGAAAGACGCGATAATCTTCTCGGTATCCCGAGACGCAGATCGCTTTTGTGTCTACGACGAGCAGCTGCAAACTCGGATGCCTCGAATCGTTCCACGTGTCGACCGCGAGATAACACTCGAAATCCCATTCTTATTCGTTCTCCAACTTGATTCCCCTCGTTTTTTCAACTCCCATAAACTCGCTGATATATGTATATACTCGCCGCATCTCGTTATCCGATAATTATATCTTCAACGATGCAGAACACGGGCGCGAGTTCACCCCGGACGTTTTTTTTTTTTCCTCCAACCTCGATTGCCTTTGTTCCTTCCACACGAGGGTGATCTCTCTCACCCCACGTAACTGCAGAGGGTATCTGCCATTTTACACCCCTGCACGCTTTGCTAATGCATTACGTAATTTTTCCCTTCTTTCCAGCATGCACACCACCCCCTCTCGTACTCTTCAACCCTTGCCAGTGCGAATGTTCTTCATCGCACACGCACACGCGTATTACACTTTGTTCCCCCGCGGTCGTTTTCTCACTCTCTCTCTCGTACCATCACGCTCCATCTCCTTGCGGAATCGACCTTGCGCTCAAACTTTTTTTTTTCCGATGATAAGACATTTTCGAATATATATTCCGTACAATAATAATAACAATAATAAGCCCTTGTTATGTTGAATAATTTCTTTTTTTTTTATCGATCCAAAGTTCATTTAATTCGTTTGAAAACGAGCAATAATATCAGTGATGGTAAATTTTCTCAATTTCACTTCTACAGCAGAGAAAAGACAAACGGAAAGCACAAACGCTAAAAGACATCGATCCTTCTCGTGCTCTCATCGCGATGCTTTGGCGGCTGCGAGGGGCTTTTTTTTCTAAAGAACCTTTCCAATTTTAATGAATTCACAGCAGTCCCGGGGCTTTTCCTCTCCTCGCAGTTTCCATCGCTCCATCTCCTTGCGGACTCGACTTTGCGCTCAAACATTTTTTGTTTCCGATAATAAGACATTTTCGAATATACATTCCGTACAATAATAATCCAATAATAAGCCATTGTTATATTTAATCATTTCTTTTTTTTAAATCGATCCAAAATTCATTTAATTCGTTTAAAAATGAGTAATAATATCAGTGATGGTGAATTTCGTTTTTCGCCATCGATCGTCCAAAGCATTCGCTCGAAAATTATTATTATCATTATCGAGCACCTGCCGAATCCTCGGGGATGGGGGTGGGTATGCGCGAAACGCTACAACCCGCGCGAGTGGACGAGAAATCCATGGGACGATCCGATGGGAATTGCAATCCCGGGGAGAAAAACAGATCGAGAGAAAGAGACGATAAAAAAATGAAATAAAAAAAACAAAGAGGCGATAATCTCGCGTCATCGCGGACCATTGAGCCGTCGACTATACCGAAAGCCGGACGACTCGCGAGCGTACCCCCTTTACGCCCCTTTTGATCACACACGTGACAATAACGCGACCTACATTATTACACTCGGGGTGTCAGTTTCACCGTGCGCGTCCGCATCGCTCGCCGCCTCTCTTTCGCGAAGCTACTCACGCGGCGCGCCCCATCGCGATCCCGCGATCCCGCGATCGCGGTCGAACGAAAATTGAACGCGACTGCAGCGCTCCCGCCCGCGCCTTCGGCGAAACCTCGCTGCTGGACCGCGAGCTGCTGAAAAAGGCCTCTGATGAATTTTTTTTTCCTCCTTATCGATCCCACTCGGTTCAGGCAACTTTGACGTTATTGCAACAAAAAAAATTGCAATAAAAAATTCAAAATACCCTTCATCCTCCCGTAAATAAAATTCTTCCATATTCGTTTTTTTTTACACGCAAGAATTTCGGACTCGGCAGCTCGAGCATCTCCCGAGTCGGTCGAGTCTCGAAGGTGTTTTCCAAAATTGACAAAAGAATGAAGCCTCGAACGCCGACGGTATTTCGATCAATTTTCGTTTAAAACTCGTCGATTTTTTCTTTTGCGTCTTTTGTCATAGACAACCTCCACGTGCGCGCTTATACATACACGCGAACGAAATAATAAATGGTAAATGGTCGGCAGAGAGCGAAGACTCGTCTCTCGTCGGTGCAACTTCGACGATTCAAGCACGAGGAGGATGAGAGAGCATGCGAGACTCCCTCGAGACAAAACCGCGAGTGAGAGCGACATGAAAGCTTTTCCTCCTCAGGACGGAAGGGGAGAACGTTTGTCTCCCGTAATTGCATTGCGACGTGAAAGCAGCTCTCGTTCTTCCTGTTTCTCTCTCCCTCGAAGAGAGAACGAAAGAGACAAAAAAAAAGTATACACGTACAAAAGTGAAAAAGTCGATAGACCCGTGCCGGCGTTATTAAAGCGCCTATTGTCCTCCGAAAGATCGAGTGTCGCATCAAGAGGGCGCGATAAGCCCTTTAACGTTAGAATCAAGATTTTTCTTCCCCAAAATACCGTGAAAGTGGACGTACATATGCGATAAAAAAAGAATTAAGATTCTTCACAGTTAAAATCGTGAAATATCATATTGAATAAAAAGAAAAAAACCCGACGAGAAATTTCATTATCGCGTTGAGGAAATTCCACGCTAAAATCGAGTGATTCGGTCAGACCCGAAATAAGCGAGTGAACACACGTGCTGGCAAAACGGGGCGAGTCTCGTTCGAGGGCGAACGGCAGATGTCGTTGACGAGCACATACAGCGAGAATTATAACGCTTGGCTCATCGAAAATTGTACCACGGCTGAGCGTGAAAAAAGAGCCACTATAATCGCTCGTGCCACAAAATCAAAGAAACACAATATCGTGAGAATAAAATAGTGTCCGTCGAGACATTTTTCGATGAGCAATCCGAGGAAAATTAGATCGATCCCGCGTTTGAGAATTCTGAAAAAAAATCCACCGTTCGCGTATAAAGTTTCACGATGACGAACTCTTTTTTTCGTCACGAAAATAAAAAAACAGAAAAATTAAAATTGCGGGTATTCGCGAGTTTAACGATGGATATTTTTGTTTTCAACGTTTCGTTCGTGGAAAATTCAAATATTCAAATATCCGAAAATCAACCGTCTCTGTTCGTTTGAATTTGGCTCATCGAAAATTATACCACGGCCGAGCGTGAAAAAAGAGCCACTATAATCGCTCGTGCCACAAAATCAAAGAAACACAATATCGTGTTAATAAAATAGTGTCCGTCGAGACATTTTTCGATGAGCAATCCGAGGAAAATTTGATCGATCCCGCGTTTGAGAATTCTGAAAAAAAATCCACCGTTCGCGTATAAAGTTTCACGATGACGAACTCTTTTTTCGTCACGAAAATAAAAAAACAGAAAAATTAAAATTGCGGGTATTCGCGAGTTTAACGATGGATATTTTTGTTTTCAACGCTTTGTTCGTAGAAAATCCAAATATTCAAATATCCGAAAATCAACCGTCTCTGTTCGTTTGAATTTGGCTCATCGAAAATTATACCACGGCTGAGCGTGAAAAAAGAGCCACTATAATCGCTCGTGCCACAAAATCAAAGAAACACAATATCGTGAGAATAAAATAGTGTCCGTCGAGACATTTTTCGATGAGCAATCCGAGGAAAATTTGATCGATCCCGCGTTTGAGAATTCTGAAAAAAAATCCACCGTTCGCGTATAAAGTTTCACGATGACGAACTCTTTTTTTCGTCACGAAAATAAAAAAACGGAAAAATTAAAATTGCGGGTATTCGCGAGTTTAACGATGGATATTTTTGTTTTCAACGTTTCGTTCGTGGAAAATTCAAATATTCAAATATCCGAAAATCAACCGTCTCTGTTCGTTTGAATTTGGCTCATCGAAAATTATACCACGGCTGAGCGTGAAAAAAGAGCCACTATAATCGCTCGTGACACAAAATCAAAGAAACACAATATCGTGTTAATAAAATAGTGTCCGTCGAGACATTTTTCGATGAGCAATCCGAGGAAAATTTGATCGATCCCGCGTTTGAGAATTCTGAAAAAAAATCCACCGTTCGCGTATAAAGTTTCACGATGACGAACTCTTTTTTCGTCACGAAAATAAAAAAACAGAAAAATTAAAAGTGCGGGTATTCGCGAGTTTAACGACGGATATTTTTTTTTTCAACGTTTCATTCGTGGGAAATCCAAATATTCAAATATCCGAAAATCAACCGTCTCCGTTCGTTTGAATTTGGCTCATCGAAAATTATACCACGGCCGAGCGTGAAAAAAGAGCCACTATAATCGCTCGTGCCACAAAATCAAAGAAACACAATATCGTGTTAATAAAATAGTGTCCGTCGAGACATTTTTCGATGAGCAATCCGAGGAAAATTTGATCGATCCCGCGTTTGAGAATTCTGAAAAAAAATCCACCGTTCGCGTATAAAGTTTCACGATGACGAACTCTTTTTTTCGTCACGAAAATAAAAAAACAGAAAAATTAAAATTGCGGGTATTCGCGAGTTTAACGATGGATATTTTTTTTTTCAACGCTTCGTTCGTAGAAAATCCAAATATTCAAATATCCTAAAATCAACCGTCTCTGCGTTCGTTTGAATTTATTCGCCCTCTTCCGGACACACCGTCCGATCTTCAGAGCGTAAAAAAAACACGTTATAACGCAGCGATCGAACGATAAAACACATAATAATCAAAGGGTTAATAAAAATTCTTCTCCCTCGTTACTCTCTCGCGTTTATCTCGCGGGATGCTGCGATCTGTGTATACGAAAGTACGTGTACATTTGCCGTACATGTGCGGCATGTATCCGCCTACAAAAGAGAGCGAATATACACAACAGACGCGATAGCCGCTCTCTCGAGCAAACAGAACGCGGTCTAATTCAAGAAACTGACCTAACTCACCGCTGGCCTCTTGGCAGCGCGTCTCTCGAATTATTTCACGTGTATACACGCGTGCCCGCGTATTTCCAAGCTGCACACGCGCGTTTACACGCGAGAAAACATTCGTCCGCGTTTCCGACGTGATTAAATATTCAGGAAAAATTGCGAGCAGCTCCACGCGCTCCCGAATGTAAACAGCCCTATTTTCACGCCGCGCGAAGCTTCTCAGCAGCGCGGTGAAGCTCCGAACGCTGCTTAGTCTCGTGTTATCCAGGCGGAAGGTTCTTTTCTTACGGTCTTTCTTTATTTACTCGCCTCTTTTTCTTTTTTCCACTCCGTGCCCTTTCGTTACACTTTCGTCGTCGTTATTTCAATTCTGGACGAGAAAATACAGATTCTCCAGGGCTGACGGCGACTCGCGATGAAAATTTGGGTCGCCGGAAGCGAAAGATTCAACGAGCCGAGAGAACGCTCGTGGCTTTCGCGTTCTCGCGGATTCCTCGAGACTGATATTTTTCTACCGGATATGGTGCTCTAGCGGATTTTTTTTTCACCCAAAGCGCCATCAGGCGTGAATTTGGCAAAGTCTGCAAAATTGGAAATTGCATTTTCGCCAAGGGCGAGCCTATTTCGCGCATCGACATGGACGAAATCGTGTACATAATTGATCTTTGCGTGCTTCTTCTGCACTAATAAAATTCCGCCTTTAATCGAATTAAAGAGACGAGTGTGACATTTTGCAGTGTTGGCGAGTGCACTTAACCCTTCTAATTCGCACCAATTGAACTCTCGAAATTCGCACTCTCATAGACGCACACTCGACGTTTTTACAGCAAAGTGTGCGTCCTCCCGTAGACTCGACCACGTGACATTGTACAAAGTCACTTCTATTTTAAAATTCCGCGTCAAACCGTCGAAAATTCCTCACCAATCGCCAAACAAAAATTCCAGTCCCACGCGTCGAGATGAGTGAAAAAAAAAAAGAAAAAACGCTTTTTTTCGCCATTTCTTTCATTAAGGTAGTTCTATCGTTTTATCGTTTTCTTAAGATTTTGTTGAAAATTTGAATACGTATTCTTTGATGTCATATATACGTGTGTAATAAATTTTGGAAGGTTTTACCACGTGGAAGTTGAGATATTTATTGGTAAAAATCACAATTTTCGGCAGTCTCTCGTAAGAGCGCGTGTTAAAAGTTGCATTTTCATCAATGAATATCTTGGCTTCTACGTGGTGAAGCCTTCTAAAACTTTGCATACATTTTTATGCAACATCAAAGAAGATTTCTTGAGTTTTCCAAAAAAATCTTAAGAACATTTTTTTCGCAATTTTTGTAATTATGGAGCAAGCACATATCACCTGGGATGACCGTGAATTTGGAGTATGCTGTTCTTTAGTCGATTTGCAACAACTTTTCTTATTTAACTGAAGCCCGCGAACCATTTTGTATGTGAGAAAAACTGCAAAACAATTTCTCGATTTGAATCTAACGATAGAACTACCTTAAATTCGTCGATGTATTCGGTCCATTTTTCTCTCGCGGTATTTTCGTATTTCGGGATTTTTTTTTCGATACGCCATATTTTTTATCTATGTTTGCACACAGTTTTATGCAAAAAAAAAACGAATTTCCTACACATTTCGCTCCTTGGGGGCAATTCCGAGGTGATGCGCGCGAAGCAGCGCGTATCCGCGGTCTTGCGACAGTGTTGCGTGCGAACGGCAAGTTCGCAAGCTCTCTCATTCGCGTAGCGAGACGCGGAATGCGGAAACTGGTACGTAACTGCGTAGAATTGTATATATATACGCATTTATGTATATATATACGCATTTATGTATGTATATACGTGGATATATGTATATAGACGTTACGTGGACGAGAGAGCTTGCGAATTTCATACACACGCGGTTCCTGCGTGTCCATAGACTTCCGCTCTGCATGTATGTCAGTGTCTCTCTCGCGCCTCGCTTTATTAATATCCCCAGCGCGTTAAAGCGCCTCGCTGCGTACTCGAATCGCCCGAACGCAATCCTGTGCTATGTACGTTTAATTGGCGTTATTAAACTCCAATTACCCGTGCGTTTTGCAAATTTCAAAACCGGAAGCTTACGAGCCATCGGTGTTCGCCTGTTCGAGCGAAAAACAATCGAATTGCGATTCGCCTCCGTCGAAAGATGCCTCGATTACCGAGGGAAATTAAATGAATTTCAATAGCGTTTGTTGTGTCATCGATTCAATGATGGAAAAAAACGTTTCGGCAAGAAATTGCTACTTGAATTACAGTACTTTGAAAAACCCAATGGAAAATATTATTTCTTCTTCCTCGTCCTTTCGGTGTTTATGTTTATTCGTCAATTGCTTCCGGTTTTTTTTTTTTCACGATTACATTGGCTATTCTTCGCACATCCTTCGTACATCCCTTCCTTTGGGGTTGCAATACGTCGCGGTACATCCCTTGGTGAATCTACCCCGTCGCACTTTCGCCAAAAGATGAAAAGATCGAGAGAGACGGAAACGAACGTTCTCGCGGGGGTGCAATGTTTTTTTTTCATTTTTTCTTTCGTTGCACGCGTTTTACCGCTGACACTCGCAGCCCGACGTGTCGCGGAGGTCCCGCAACTTTTCGTTCGCGCGATTCACGTCGTTCCTCGCGTGTCTCGCAAAGAACGCCGGGGGAAAGGGTTGCGAGGAGGGAAACGCTGGCTCGAAGAGGGGTTGCGAAGCACTCGACTGGTTTATTGCCGGAAAGCTTCGAGTCATGCGCTATACACACCTTTCCCTTCCATTTCCGGTTGGAAACAATGCACGCGGGGCGACTGCATGCACTCTGCTCTGTGCATTGTTTATCCGATGACCCTGAATTGTTTCAGGATTTATTCGACACCGACAATTTGTCCTCGCTCTCCTTTCACCCTTGTTTCCATCGGTTTCTCTTTTTTTTTTCTCCTTTTACTTGAATCATCGCGTTGAGCTGATTCATTCCAATATTAAAAAATGTCTCTCACGGTTAATTAAAAAAAAGTGACGATCGCGCAGCGATAATGCTCGGTCCACTCAAGGCTGAGTAAATAAAGCCTCTGTTTTCGTTTTTTTTTCCTATACATGTATTTAACGTTTTTCCAATTTCGTTTTCAGAATCTTTATAAAAGTAAAAAAAACGGGAATTGCAAAAAATGACGGAAAAATTCGAAAAGAAACAAACGAACGACTTTCTTTACGGTGCAAAAACAGTTCTCCAAATTCGTTTCCGAATTCAACGTCTTTTCCTAATTTGTCGATGACTTTTCGACGTTGTTATCATCGGAAATTAACGCGTTTGGTATACCCTCGATGTAACTGATTTTTTTCCGAATTTTTTGCCATCGCCGAGTACGCGAAAATCGCCTCTTGTCGAAATTGCAACTTTGCAACGCGTTGAAAAGAATTTTTAATCAAGACACGCGATGGATTTCACTGTTCGTTTTTTTTTTTAAATAACGGTTTTGCAATTTAACGACCCCTCAGTTTTACGGTTCGAGTCGGAAAATCGCTTTGAACGTTTTTTTTTCACTCGCAATAGCGCGTATCGAGTTACAGGATGAATCAAAAGTGACAAAGTCATTGTCGGTGTTGAGCAGTTTCGTGTGCAAACCGACCGTCAGTTGGCGCGCGCGTGTAGAGGTCTCTGCGTGCATCGAGATCGAGGACACCAAGAGAATATCACACTCGGTGGTGATTCTCCGGGTATACTCCGGGTACGCCACTTCCGGGTCGTAATGCCAAGAGACAGCGACGGCCCACATAGACTCGCGTTTTTTCCACCACTGGCATTCATCCAGGCTCCGTCAGAATCCCCACAGGTTTATATCCCAGTCTCGCGATTACACGCGCGAAAACCACCTACGTTCCTAATCACTTTGCCCCGCCACGCACCGTCCTTCTCTACAACGAGAAATCTCTTTACCTCTTTTCAATCCACTTGGACATATTCTTTT
The DNA here is from genome assembly GCA_959613375.1 of Heteropelma amictum. NCBI lineage: Eukaryota > Metazoa > Arthropoda > Insecta > Hymenoptera > Ichneumonidae > Heteropelma > Heteropelma amictum. The sequence goes on along the minus strand of OY390722.1, from coordinate 3,671,294 downwards.
CTTCGATCCTCGTCACTTTTATGGTCCACTTTGCACCAACGCCACGTGTATCGAATCTTCCATCTCGAATCGAGAAACTCGACCTGAAATTCGCGATATTTATCGTTGTTTTTACTAAATCGACGAATAATCATGAAATTGCGAGTCCGGATCGAAGCGAGTGTAATTTCAAAAATCATCCACGTTCGATCTTGTATTTTTCGTACTAAAAGGTTTATTGCATCATTGATGATTATTTTTGTCATGGATGAATAATGGATCGGTCGGACTCGTCCTTTTTTTCGATTTTCGATGACTATCGCGATTGAAAGGACGTCAAAGATCAAAGGACCAACGGCACGTGTATCGAATCTTCCATCTCGAATCGAGAAACTCGACCTGAAATTCGCGATATTTATCGTTGTTTTTACTAAATCAACGAATAATCATGAAATTGCGAGTCCGGATCGAAGCGAGTGTAATTTCAAAAATCATCCACGTTCGATCTCATATTTTTCGTACGAAAAGGTTTATTGCATCATTGATGATCATTTTTGTCATCTCGAGTAGGTTACATTTAATAGTCGGATCGTTCGGACTTGTGCTTTTTTCCCATTTTCCATGACTATCGCGATCGAAAGGACGTCGAGAGTGGCGAGAATGCGCGCTGCGCAAAAGCGGAACGAAAAAACAGGCTTAACGATCGTATCGTCCTGTCCAAGATTTTTTTCAATGGTTTTCTCGTAGACAGACAAGATCTTCGTCGTTTGAAATTGAATCTCTCGCTGCGGAGAATATGAGAAAGGGGGAGGAGAGATTTCAGGCTCGGGATTAATGGAGCGGCAAAGATAATTAGTGATTAGTTATGGCAACGTAATATAACGGGGTACCGACTACCGGGTTGACGTATTCAGCCTGTGGAAATCATCTTCGATGCTCCAGTTCTATATTTAGACACATGTGTTTCACGTACGGTAACGAAAAAAAATTATGAATCAAAATAACAACAAAAATAGGCAAAGCCTCTTTGGCTTTTTCTATTCAAATTTCTATTCGACTCAACTTTTTTTAACACTTCGAATGGTTCGCCATAATTTTCCGCAGATCTCGGCGTCTATTGTTCACGGAATATTTTGCAATTTTAGATAGTTACTTACATCGATTGAATAAATCGTGATAAACCGATAAATAAATCGATAAGACGCGATAAGGCCTATAAAAATTTGTACGAACCAAGTCGAACAATTTCATTACAAATTGTTCGAGGCTGCGAATGCCGCAAGAGTCGTATGTCGTCTCTCTTTCTCTCGCAGAACTCGGCTAACTGATATACGTCGGTACACGTATTGGGCTGGTTCGATCGAGCTTTATCTTATCGAATTTTAAAAGTGAAAATACTTTGCGACCATGTGTACGCGTACGTACGGAGGCATACGCGGCTCTTGCAATTAATCGAGCGCTCGGTGAATCGCCGCGATCGGTCCATAAACGTGTGCAGGCTTTGCGAGTAGTCGTATCGACCCAATCTTGCAAAAGCACTCGACTTGTTACCACCGAGCGCGCCAGAGACCACTCGCTCTCTTTATTGGCTCGAGCTGAAGAGCGAAACGACCCCGCGCGAGTGCTCGGGAGCTGCAGCAGGCTGCAAGTCGATTACGGCTGCCGCCAGAGCGCTCTCGAGAGTCGAGAGCGCGCGCCCTCTCACGGCCCTACATTGTACTACAGCATTTTTACCAACCTCGCAGATGGAGGAGCGATCGTATTCGAAAGTTCACTTTTCAACCAGCGAATACACGAAAAACGTACATTTTCTTGACTCTCTAATATTTATTTGCAAAAAAGTCTTTGAAAAAAAATACCAAGTCGAAATGATAATCTTTTGAAACGGAGAATTATATTTTCGAAAATTTCTCCGTGAGCTGAAAATACTCGGTGTCAAATGTCCCGGAGGGTTGAGGAGAGCCGAGCATGTATATTTCCCTTTTTTTCTCTCTTGTTCCTTCTCTGATCCTGATAATCCTTGCAGTACTAGCCCACTTCCGCCTTTGTGCGACGTTGCGGCGAGGGAGAGAGAGAGAGAGAATCGCATTACCGTTCTCCCAGCGCGCAATGTACTGTACGATATACAGTTACCTTAATGCTCGGGACACACAGCGAGAGCTTCGGAGGTTTTCTCCCCCTTCGTCCTTTATTACCGGTACTTTTGCCCTCCCTTCGTTCCCGGGGATGCGAAACACGATTATTCTCCTTCAACTACTTTTTCCCTACGATTAACCAACAATTTTTTCATCTCAAAAAGAAATTTGACGAAATAAAAAGAGTTGGACTTTGTTTTTATTTTTTTTTTCGTCCGTTTCCGGTCGAGCCGAGAATATTAATGACCAGTCAGTGCGCGAGAGAAATTAATCACGAGAGAAGAAGGAGAGTGCGCGTCTGCAGCATCCGCGATGAGAGAACGATCGCTCCGTCGTGGCGCGATACGTTCGTCGAGCGGAGATTGTGTGTTGTCTTTCCCATCATTCCGAGAGAGAGAGCGCGTCAATAAGAGTAGAAAGATAAATTCGCCGTTGCTCCTCCTCGCGGAGCTTCGATGACGTTGCTCTCGGTTATCACCGTTGTTTCGCGGTTAACCACATCAATCCACACGGGATGAGAAATGAGGAAACGAAGAAGCAACGGCGGGGTGGTAGGGAACGGTGAGTCGGCCTCGCCGAGAAAAAAAAAAAAATATTGCATCGCGATATACACACAAATATATATAAACACGAAAATAATAATGAATAACAGCAATAACGTTAATTCAAATTCTCACGACCGGCGCGAGACTCGATTCGAGCTCAGAGTGACCCGAGCAACTTTCTTTTTTTCGCTCGTGTATATATCGGAACAAACGAACCGGCGATTTGCCCGAACGAAAATAATATCAATCGTTTTTATTATCGCGAATCAACGTGATTATTCTCGTGCAATGTACAATCAAATTTTTCGATACTCGTTGAATTTCTCGTGTTTATATATCCCCTGCACTGTTGAGAGAGAAAAATTGACTATTTATGAAGTTATGGAAATTGAAGGAAGGTGAATTACGGATTTGTATAGATGTATTTGAATATCGCAGCTTTGAGCTAATTTTCATCGGTCGTGAGAGAACGTCAGGATCACCCACGCTCGTTTCCAAACGCTAGCACTCATCCGTACGTATCTCACTCGTTGCGCTGTGCATGTACACATCGCCTCGCGCGACCTTTTTCCCATAGCCATAGAACGCTTTAGCTGCGGCCACGACGATGGAGTCGTGAGTCTTGAAACGTGTATGTACTATATACGAGTTATAAATACATCATTTGCGCTATATATCTCGTTTTGCGACCGAGAACGGAGTGATTGGCATTTTGATGTGCGTGTGTGCAGAACTCTCGAATCTCAAACTACGGGCTCTCTCTCTCTGCCCACGTAGCTCCGGTTTAATCTTCCGAGCGTGTATACATACATGTGCAAATGATATACTCTCGTTTCTACGCGTGTTTTGTTTTATTGCACAATCGACAAAACGAAGGAGGAAAGAATTCTTTCTTGCTTTTTTTTCCCATTCATACTCGTCGGTTTTTACGAGCGATTGTTTTATTTTTTTTTGCGCAAAGACGCGTCCTCACTCGACCAGTGTTTGATCGTCGTTGCTGTCTGTGGGACGAGAAATACACACGCAGAAACACGCACATTCGTAGGATTCGTTTCGTAATCGATGAAGGAAACATTCATTAGCCGGAAGTCACGAGCCGGAAGTCGTGGATCTCGCTCTCACTACCGGATACTATACCGTGCCCTTCGAGTTACGAATCGCAATGGTATATAGATATCTTTTTGTCTCCCTTGCTTTTTGGTATTCACACCGCGAGGTATCGACATTTATTCGTTTCGAACGGTACATTTTTGTCTTGCTTTTTTTTTACCACGAACGTACGTGTATACACGACGGTATCGTTGATCGTTTGTGGAATCTTTTTTTTTTCTTTTATCGAAAAATATTGATCGTTTTTGAAAAATACGAATGTCGATTCATTCGGCATCGGCGTTCAAGTTTGTAAAAGAGCGTTGAAGAGAAACGCGGCGTCGAATGGTTAAAGGACGATAGAGTAATAGGTAGAATGGTGCATCAGCACAGCGGGAACGTATTCTGGTCGTTGAAGCGTTGCGAGTAACGCGGACTAGCCGAGAGGACGCTCGGGGTCCATGCAAATTTATCAATTTAAATGCCGCGCGATTCAACTCGGTAGACGAAATGAGACCTCTGGTCGAGTTGCATCGTCGTATAGACTCGGTGTCCCCCTCTCGCGTCATGAATCGTAACACACTTTTTCAATCAGCTTTTCCAGCGGATCGGCAAAGAAAATGCGCGCGTACACGTAAAAATAGTTGCGTAATGGCAAATCGTTCATCCCACGGAATAAATGTACAGGGTGTCAAAAAAGTCAACGTTGATTATTTTAAGGTGGACTCGGGACGAAGTTTCAAGTCGAAATGCATTCAAGTATTTTTTCGTAGGATCAAATCCGAAAGAGATATTAATTGTCAAAGTTTGATTAATTGATAACTCGACGTAGGTTCGTCGGATCGAAAAGTGCCCAAGGACTTTTCGACTCGGAATGTGATCCCCGACGTGGCATTAAATTATCGGTATCTACTTTTTGGACACCCTGTATATCGAAAATCATCATTTTTCACGCAATAATCGACATCGAACGGATTCAATAAAACGCGTAGTATCGCATAAGAAGAAAAAAAATCCTGTCGATGTTTTGAACGAAAAAAAAACCGTTCCAGCAGTGTTTTCACCGGCGTACGATAAACTCGCGATTTTTGGGGAAAGAATGTCAGCGGGCCTCGTAAAAAAACCATCTTGTCTGCATTTTTTTTCTGTTTTTTTTTTTCAAGAGTTTCTCGCAAAGGTGAAGTTGTAGCCTTTCCATACACGACGCGGCGTTTTTCAGTTTCTCACGATTCGTTTGCATAGCTACGTGCAAACACGTGCTTGAAAGAAAAAAAGGTTGAAAATGAAAAACAAGGAGGAAAAAAAGAATGTTCAGGTGGCCATTCAACGACGAGAGATGGCGACATCAGGCGCACGGTGTGTATCGAGTTCTCGTGTGCGCGGATTACTTTTGAGTCTTGAATCTTTTGCTCGTCGTCTTCTTCAATGGAAAACAAAATATATCTATATATATGTGTATCATCGCTGAGGAGGCTGGTCGTGTACATAAGAACGTGGTAGGTCGTTCGCTCGAGTAATAGACTTTTTTAGAACTCTTTATCTCTTCACTCGCTTTCCTCTCTCTCTCTCTTCCTCTCTCTCTCACACTCTTCTCGTGTACATAGAAAGGATAGTTTGTACAGCAGTCACAGCATCATCTCAGCTAGGACAAGCTAGACCCGCTCTTTCCGGCGTTTTTTCGTTTTTTTCGCAACATTCATGATGGATTAGGCAGGCCTCGTACGCGTCGCTCTTTCGCTCCATTTTTTTCCTTCCACCGAAAGCTCCTCTTTCGAGGAGGCGAAAGAAGAGAATGACGAAATTCATCAAAAATTCGTCACAAAGTTCGTTGCACTCGCGACTGAATTTCGTATTAATGAATCCGTGAAAATCCCCGGGAAATCCCTGCCGCAAAACCTCGTGCATTATCGTATTCTCTCGTCCGTCACACGCTTCGTTCATTGGAGCCTCATTTTTTTTCTTTTTCAGATGATACCCATGCTGAATCACCCGAGCCATGATTGGACTCGTCATTGTCCAAATTTACCATCCTCCTTCATAGGTGAGTTGATAAACACTTTGCTGCCATTTGTTCCATCTTTTTTCCTCGCCGGAAGTTGACGCTGTTTCATACTTCGTTCCGAGGTTTTTTTTCTCTCCCAATCATTCGTAATAACCGGTAGTTGCTTACTTTTTAACGTGGGAATCTCCGTAGCGATCTCGAAACGCAGAGTCACAGATTTCGTCGTGAGAACGAGATTCGTACTTTTTATTTTCGAAAACGAGCTATATTTTCGAAAAAAAAAAACGTTCACCACACTCGGCTCTTTTTGTCCCACGATTCCGCGCTGGTCCATCGAAATCTCCTCCCAATTGCCTTTAAAAAGTCACCTCAACGCGTGACCTTAATGACGTACGAGAAGCATTATTCCTGAAAATTATTAAATAAATTCCTTCAATTTTATTAACACACACTCGAATCATTTTAAAATTTGGAAAAATAAAACATATTTCTTTAACGGCGTTGCAACAAAAACGTCAAGAATGAACTGTGTTTCTTTCGCAAAATAATTCTTGAATCCTGGTATAAAAAAAGTGGTTATTTACAAAGTTCGTAGTTCGGAAAAGATCCTCTTGAATGTCCTCGAGACTCACTCGAACGGTAGAAAAAGGGGATCAGAAACGAAAACAGATGAAAAAAAAAAGAAAAAGAAACGTGTTATTCGTAAAAGTTCAAAGGTACCGCGCGCGCGAGCTACGATTTTCAACGAAACGACCAGTGTAGGAGCCTCCGCGAGACGTTACAAGCGTTATATGGATCGCTGTGTAGTTATAACCTTTGAGAGACGTTTCTGCGTCGTGGCCGAGGGAACCACGCGCGGCGAGTACCGGAGCACCATCATCAGTCGCGTCTCGACGTTCTCCTGGCGAACATTCTTGCGTTGTACTCTCGTTCTCTCGACGACTCGCGGCGGTCTCTCGCGGTGATCAAAATCACACCGGAAGTGCACTCGTTACCGCCTTCCGAGACTCGCGTAAATCCGAGACCGACAGCAGCAGCCTTCCGGCACGAGTTTGTAAAACAACCGGAATTCCGTTCGGTCGATTAACTCGTCGCGACGATGAGTGAACAATTGCGATAGATCGAGCGAAATGAAAAAATGCGAAAAAATAAATCAGCTCGCGCGCGATGTCGTGAATCTTTGTTTGTTTTTGTGATTTTCGATCGAATCGACGAAAATAGAAACGAGAAACGTTGTCTCTGTCATGATTCATAGAGATTCAGCGAGATGCTGTTGGGTATTTGATTTTTTAATTGTTTCCAACTCGAGACCGGGCAAACCGGTTGTTTGTTTCGATTACAAGTTCTTCGAGGAGATAAAAGGAGAGAAAAAAAAATAATAAAATATCGTCAAGCCTGACGAACGATGAGATTGCTACCTGTGTAACGAGGATCATCACGTTCTACAGCGCCACGTTCGTTCAAAGCGAACACCTCGGATTATCCATGTGTACGTATATATAACGTACACACGCGATAAGATTCGCCAAACAGAAAAACGTTTAATTCCTTCATTCTCAATTATCTTTGAGCACGATGCTTCTTCATAAAAAAATTAATAAAGTTAAATTTAAAAAATTTGCGAGTAATTCAATATTTCACGTAATTTGAATAAATTCGTATCATAAAGAGAATTTATAATAAAGTTCAAACGTTTTTTCATATTCACTCGAGAATTATAAAATAATCTTTTTTCGAAATAAATTTATTTCGAAATTTGCTCGCCTCGGTATTTCCAAACTCTCGCGCACTATCTGTTTACGTCCCGAGCGAGATTTTCACGCCGATCCGCGCGGATTGCCTCGTGATATTTTTGGTCCAGCAAAGCTCTCGTCCCCCAACGATTCAGTGACTCAATATCATGGAAGTGAATCGCGAAATCGTTTTTTGGTTATTCCAAAAAATGTTTATCCAGAGAGAAAGAGAGATTGAACCGTCCAGGAAGTTTCGCGCGTTTTGCAAATCGTGTCCGGTGCATAATAAAAGAGTAAGCGAGACACTCACTCACTCGGAACCCCCGTTTGACGGAAGACAGCTGACTTTACGAGACTAATAATAGGTCGTGCTTCCAGCGTCGTTGCTCTCGTAAGGAAACACTCTTACCCCCCCCTCTCTCCCCATCTCCAAGGGATAACAGTATATGCAGTTAATATATACATATGTATACATAAACAACATACATCCTGAATAAATGCCTCTGAATCGAGACCACCGAGGTCTCGATTCATCGTAATTAAGGATGCTCATTGCTCATACATTCCCATTCGAAATTGACGTCCAACGCGAATTTCGCGCACTCCACGTTGAAATGAAACTCGAGGAACAAATCGGCCCCGCTAAAACATCGCTGCCGATAAATCTGTTCCCACAAACATACGCGATTAATTCGCCTTCTCTCGTCGAACATTTTTCGCTTCTTTTTCGTGAAACTGACCGCTCGATAAATTGGCGAACGATCGACTATCGCTGAGAACGATTTTTCGAAAATCCACGAGTATCTTTACGGCACATCCCTCGTTATTATTGTTATCGAAAAATTTTCAAATCCCGCAAAATATGGATTTTCCGATCGAACGAAACTTTTGATCGCGAATGTATCCGCGGAGGATCCTTAACGTTCCATATCGTTGTATGGAGTTACGAATCACTCCAGGAAGCTACCGGTAACTCGTGCACGAGGATATTCACAATGGCAAATATAGTTTTACGCTATAGATCGGTAGTGCGCGCCGGTCGATTATTATAAAACCCGTTAACTCTCTCGGTCGATCGCCATTCTCTGTTATTACCAATCTGCGCCGTAGTACAAAAGGATTCCGCTTTTTTTCACCGAGCTCAAACTCATCGAGAGATTTCCGTGCGGCGGGTACGCTCTCGACGGAATAAAAAAAAAACACAATACAAATTTCGACCATTCGGGAACTCTACAAAAGTCCGAAAATTCGAAATTCGACGTAAAAAAAAACACAAACGAAATATCGACGAGAGATTTTTCTTGTTTTCCGCAGTTTCCGACAAATGTAAATCGCAAAATGTCGCGCGCTTCGTCGGCAATATCGAATCGAAAAGGGGCAAAGAGTCGCACGATTATCTTCCGAGGGAAAAGGCAGCATACGACGAGGATCGTTTTCGCGAAAAAGACGCGAACGGAACGATGAATTCGCGGACAATGACGTCGTCAGCAAGGCCCTGCAGTCCGTTGACGAACGGTGCTACCGCGCCTTCGTCGATTTTAACGAACGACGTTGCTGTCGAAAGTAAAAATCGTCATCGGACGAACGAGATTGGCCACGAGAGCGGCAGCCCGAGGCATCAAAACGGTAACGCGATCGTTAACGCCAACATGACGAGCAACAATGGCGCGTGTACTACGACCACCGCGAGAAAATCGACTCTTCACACTTCCTCGAGGGTCACCAAGGACGACAGTCTTCACAGTATCAACAGTGAAGCCAGCAGCACGGTCGGCAGTGACAGGAAAGGAAAAATAATCAATGGAGCCAAACACGCGAGTCTCAAAAGGTCAGTACGGATTTACATTTTTTTTCAGCAATTACGCGAATGTCGATTTTATTATTAAATCGTTATTACTATTATTATTATGATTCTCCGATATTTCAAACGACGAAAATCAATTTCGAGTCATCACGGTCATCATTATTTTCCGACCATTCGAGACCGTTTCACAGAGTCACGATTACGCTCAATTGGTGACTAAACCGATCGCGAGCATCGTCTCTCGATTTATTTCTCAATTATATCATTTTTTTTCAGCAATTACGCGAATGTCGATTTTATTATTAAATCGTTATTACTATTATTATTATGATTCTCCGATATTTCAAACGACGAAAATCAATTTCGAGTCATCACGGTTATCATTATTTTCCGACCATTCGAGACCGTTTCACAGAGTCACGATTACGCTCAATGGGTGACTAAACCGATCGCGAGCATCGTCTCTCGATTTATTTCTCAATTATATCATTTTTTTTCAGCAATTACGCGAATGTCGATTTTATTATTAAATCGTTATTATTGTTATTATTATATTTCCCCGATATTTCAAACGACGAAAATCAATTTCGAGTCATCACGGTTATCATTATTTTTCGACCATTCGAGACCATTTCACAGAGTCACGATTACGCTCAATTGGTGACTAAACCGATCGCGAGCATCGTCTCTCGATTTATTTCTCAATTATATCATTTTTTTTCAGCAATTACGCGAATGTCGATTTTATTATTAAATCATTATTACATTTCTCCGATATTTCAAACGACGAAAATCAATCTCGAGTCATCACGGTCATCATTATTTTTCGACCATTCGAGACCGTTTTACAGAGTCACGATTACGCTCAATTGGTGACTAAACCGATCGCGAGCATCGTCTCTCGATTTATTTCTCAATTATATCATTTTTTTTCAGCAATTACGTGAATGTCGATTTCATTATTAAATCATTATTACATTTCTCCGATATTTCAAACGACGAAAATCAATTTCGAGTCATCACGGTCATCATTATTTTCCTACCATTCGAGACCATTTCACAGAGTCACGATTACGCTCAATGGGTGACTAAACCGATCGCGAGCATCGTCTCTCGATTTATTTCTCAATTATATCATTTTTTTTCAGCAATTACGTGAATGTCGATTTCATTATTAAATCATTATTACATTTCTCCGATATTTCAAACGACGAAAATCAATTTCGAGTCATCACGGTTATCATTATTTTTCGACCATTCGAGACCGTTTCACAGAGTCACGATTACGCTCAATTGGTGACTAAACCGATCTCGAGAATCGCAGAAGAGCGCACGTAATCGTGTCAACGTTTTCAACCCACCGTAACGCTTTTTTTTTCGTCGTTTTTTTGTTGTCAACTATCCCACAAGTGCCTGCAGCTATGCGGAGATCGCGCGGTACGTGTTTATCGAAACGATCACTGTCAAGGTGTCACGCACATGCAAACAGGTTCGATGCATTCGCCCTCTCGAACCCGCTCGTTGCTCAAAATAGTATCTCGGACTCGATAAATCAACCTTGCCTTCGAATTTCTGGCGCGCTGAACTTTATCCCTCTCTCCGTCTCTCTTTTTTTTTATATCGCGCTCTGTAACGCTCTCGCTTTCTCTTCATTCATCACGCTCTTCCGCCGTCGATTTTCAGCTTCGTCCGGCGTAATATCTCGACGAGAAAAATGAAAAATCCTCGCGTCGTTCGTGAATGATTTTTTTTTTTTTTTTTCGTTTCGCTCGATCGCTTTCAATATCAATTTCTCAACCCCATCTCGCGGCTTTTGTGCGCAAACGTTTTATTCATTCGGTATCGCGTGTATGGGGCACACATTGCGTGAGTCACAATTCGTGTGTCTCTCGAGCGAGCGCCGTTAACGTTACGTCATGTTCTCGTTGAACATTCGGAAGCTGTTTCTAACCTTGGCGAACGCGCTATATACGATCTAAACCGTTATTATTGCACGATAAATCACGAGACCCGCGAGCGCGGCCGGCTAAACGGTATCGAAAAATAAATCTCTCCGTCCGTCGTTCGCCAAACGGATTCTCGATTATTTCGAAACTCTCTCGTGCTTCGCTTTTTTTTTCTCTCCTCCCTGCAGGGTTTCTTCGTGCCTCGGAGAGCCAAAAAAAAAACAGCATTTTCGAGAAACAAAAACAGTCGAGGGAATTTTTTTTTCAATATCGATCGTATTTTTTTTTTTTCTTTGCCGTTGTATATACTCTCGAGAATCCGATCGAGCGCATCCCGCGCCTTTTCTTCTCTCGCATGAGATCGAAACGATCGTAAAGCCGATAACGAACGAGGAGGCGCGCCATTTTTTTTGCAGTCGAAAAGAGATCGCTGGGGCACTTTTTTTTTTTTTTTCAAACCGAAATGATCGGCCGGGAGAAATTGCTCGACGATCGGATGACCTTCTCGAGATAGAGAGGTCGCGGAGAGACATACCGCCGAGGGAAATAAACGTCGCTCTCGGACAAATTGAAAAACACTATTTATTCGCACTCGTCTCACAGTCTCGCCTGTACGAGTGCGGGATTCGAAGAGACGCGAACGGGCCACTCCCGCAATCGCAAATCGACGAAAATAATGCCCGAGACGATGTTTTTTTTCCTCTTTTACCCTCGTATCTTTCTTTCTTTCTTTTTTTTTAACCCATTACGTGCGAGAAATGCGCAATTCTTACTTGATTTTCGAGATTTACTCTCAACAGAAAAAAAAATTGCGAAAAGTTCAAAAATCACCTATTCCTCCGTTTGGAATTTTTTTCCTCTTGAGAATAAAGCTCGAGGATCAAGCAAGAATCGTGCATCTCTCGCACGTGATGGGTTAACTGCCTCCGAAAAATTGCCGAAAAAATTGTCGATCGGAGAAGAATAAATGCAATCGGAAAGCGAGGCGAATGGTTTTCGATTTTCTCGAATACGAATTTTTGCATTTTTTATCAAGATTCAACGAAATAATTCATCCGGCTGCGAATTTCCCTGAGAAAGTCTCGAGAAACTTATTTTTGTTGCTCCTCGGTCGCGTTTGTACGAGCATCATCCGACTTATTCGCAGTCTGTTTTTCTTTTTTCATTTATTTATCTTCGTGAGCGCTTTTGCAATCGAGAGTCGCGCTGGCGTGGGTGGCTCGAGTTTCACCTTAAGAAGACGTCGTTTCACGGCTTATATTCTCCTGTAGAGCACGTACATACGTATATATATATATATATATATACATTATTTTACGACAATTTGCTCGGTTGTTGGGTCAGGGTCGACCGGCGTCGGGTTACGATTCTCGCATTTTTTCTCACTCTCCCTCAGAGCTCTTGTTGCTCGTTCAAATTCACGCGGTCTTAAAATTTTAACGATCCTCCATCGAGACTCTTTATATTCTCGTTTCTTTTCTTTTTTTTTTTTTTTACCATTTTTCAATCAATTTTTATCACTTTATCTCGTTTTCCCTCGACGTTCCGTTCGAAACACGCGAGCAACGAAAAGTCGAATTAATCTCGACATTCGAAATACATGCAATTCCTCTTTGCGTTGCCAAAATTGTTCAACTGCGTATTACATTATCTATTTTCGCTCCCGTGAAAAATCTCGCGAAAGCGTTTTCCCTCGAGATCGCGTCTCGGGCGCTCGCGGGAGATATTTTTCAAATTTTTCCAAGACAATTTTGACAACGTTAAAATTCGTATTCCCCTTGACACAAAAATACCCAGTTGCGGGTGAACGAACGTGGATGAATACGCGTCGAATCGAGTGTCATCTTTTTTTTCTTTTTTTTTTGAAAGTCGGTCGCTTGGTTTTACCGGGGTTACAGGTTTCCGCTTTTCTTTTTGTTTTTTTTTGTTTTTTTTTTGGGGATGCGATGGAAAAACGTCGGAGGATTATAGAGATCGTAGGAAAGTGGCGAGACTCGAGTGTATAAAAGTCTCGCCCGGCAGGGAGGCAAAGAGAAAACCGAATCGATAAGATGTAGAATGTGAGAAAAAGAGAGCATCGCTGATGGACGATCCTCATCCGGACCTACCTCAATATCCTGAAACAAGCTCGACACCCCAGGCGCCCTCTCACGTCCAATCTTCATCCACTCATTTTTATTTCTTCTCGGTCCTCTCCAGACGACGAGAGTCCATTTTCTCGTCTCTCCTTTGACCTCTTCCAGCTTTTTCATCATCCATCTTCGCTCGGCGAGTATAACCTTTTGACAAACCGGGGATGGAGAGTATTTGCGTGTCGTTTCTTTTGCACCGCCAAATTGCCGATTAAACAAATTTTCATTCAAATATTCGGACGTTGGAATTTTTTTACCCAAGCCCCTGATCGAAAATGACGAAAATAAGTCAATGTGATGAAATTTGTCGATGATTTATCGCGGACCGGTTTTATCTGTTTTTTCCTTTCGAATAATTGGTTTTTTGACTTTCCATGCACATTTTTTCATTTTACTTTACTTTCACTTGTCCTGTTTTTTTTATTGGTATTCATTCCGCAATGTGCATCAGACTCTTCTTCCATCTTGTATGACGCTCTGAAAGCTCGGCCATTATTAGACTGTGTGGTTGCATCGTCGGGGGGGGGGGGGGGGGGGTACTTTGTAAATTGGTTAATTACCGTCCAATCTACGAGCTTCGTTAACTATTCGACGATCCACTGATAAGGACGCACTCGTCTATTTACTCGCACACACCAGCGACGGTTACTCGCGATCGCACGATCACGCTGCAGCGTCTTAATTTTTTACTCGCGACTTTTCCAAAATGCTGGATGAATTTTTTTTCTCTTTCAATTTTTCTCAAGAGCCTATCGAATGGTAAATTTTCCGCTGATCGCGAGACACCTATTTTTGGTTCCGGGGGAATGAAATTTCAATGAGAAAATTGAAAAAAAATAGTAACTGCATGATTAGATCGGTTTTTTTGGAATTTCGCGTTAAATTATTGGGTTTTCGATGAAATATCGATGATTTTCGTAATCAGCGGGAAAAAATACATCGATATAGACTGTTGAATCGAACTTAAAAAATCGAAAATTTTTCGCCATTTTTTGCCAAGTTGGTTCGAATCACTAAAATGCTCGCCATTTTTTCCCTGATTAAGGTAGACACTCGAACTTGTGCTTATTCTCTCCGCAATCGTTGAGGCTTCAAAATGCCGTTTGGTTCATGTAGATATCTTGATTTTTCGATTTTTGGCAGATTTTTAAAGACGGACCTTCGATTTTCGCCAATTTTCCCATACATACCCCTTTGCGTTTTTTTCGCCAATTTTCAACCTCGATTTTAAGGGGGAAGGAATCAAGCTATCGACATTTAACTTTCACCATTGTTTAAGTCTACTCGAGGGCTTTCCAAAACACCCCTGATAAATGTATTTAGCATAATTAGAAGCGTAGTTACGGCCACTTGAAATTTCGGCTTTTCGACGATTCTGGAAAATCGGCCAAAAATGATGAAAATTTTTTTTTCCCAAATTTTCGATAGTTCAACGGCCTATTCCATCGCAAATTCCCCGCCGATCACAAAACTCATCGAGTTTTTCCGAAAAACCGATTATAAATCCATCAAGATGTAAGATAACCCCTTAATTCCGTCAAATTGACAAGAATTTCCATATTGGATTGACCATATCTCGAGGGGATTCCGAGAGAAATTCCCATCCGAGAACGAGATAACACACGAGACGGTCGGTTAATCAATCAGTCAATTAATTAGCATCTCCACAGCTAATCCGAGCTCCGCGATAACATTCCCGAGAAATCGGAGATTATTATTTCTACATTATCAATATAAATCAAATAATCGCTGCCGTCCATGATAAATTATCGAAAAGAGAAACAACGACGTTGATTTTTCCGACGTGTCGTTATTTTCAATAATTATTTCATGGTTTTTCGCATCCGTTGGTCGAATAAAACGTTAGTCATTGATTCTGATGGCTGAATATTGTTTTTTCTAATGACTTCGACCCACATTCGAGCAGTCAACGACCGGATCGTGTGCTCAATATAATTATCACAGTCAAATGGCTTCTGTGCGATTATAAAATTATGTCTGGTCTGGTCAATCCACTCTCTACTCTGCTCGCTCTCCTATCGATGTAACACGCTCCGTACGAGAGATACACAGGCACATACACACCGTGTACGACACTCTCTCCTCGCACCGTACTCGCTCAATCGAATCACTCAGTGCTGTAAAAGACCTCTATCGGACTCGTTGATTTTCAATATCCTCACTTTTGTGCCCCGCGCTGATAAAACCAATAGACTCTCTAAAACTCTCATCACGTATCAAATTCTCACTCAATTTATCACAGTCTCGAAAGAATTTTTCTTCATTTTTTTCAAACGAATATAACGCCCTGCGTGATTTTTCCATCTAAACTGATTATTTTCCTTCTTCACAATCGTGCCGCTCGCGCGATAGCATCGGTAAATTCGGCCAATTTCGAAATATCGTCGAACGTGCTTTATTTTTCGGGAACAATTTGTTGCATCGAAAAATCTTTCTTTTATTTTATCGACTTTCGTTGGACTGATGTGTCTTTGAATTTGCGTCGCTCATCGCGTTTCGTAAAGTTGTTTGCCGCAATTTTGAAAAATGTTCTCTTTTCTTTCGTAAAAAATGCATCTGCGAGAAATGGCTTTATGGATGCTGGCTCGTTTGCATAATGTGCGCGCGAATGTAAATAATATATTTTGAGCGAAACGTGAACTACACAACGTGGCTTTTCCCGGTCTGTAAACTTGCGCTATCCGGTATTACGGTCTCGACTTTCAGTGGTCGTAGAACAACCTCGAACGTGTGTAACTATACGAGAAAATCCCTTGATATAATCGTCCATCTCTCTCGCTCTCCATCGAGGATGCCGAGACACTTTACGATCTAACACGTTATCCCACGTTTCGATCTTTCCTGTACAACAATTTACTCGATTTATATATCCTCCTTGGGTAATACATATTTTATTTGCATCTTCTTCTCCGGTTACTCAAATGCGCAGTTGAGAAATATTCTTCAGCGCGTTTCAGCAAATTTATCCAAACGCCCTGAAAAATCCGACCGACTCTCGTAAAGTGCTGAATCTTTCATCGAGATGATTTTTTTTTTGCAAGGACATTTTCAAGATTTTAATTCTTTTCCATCTTTTCATTTTTAAATTTGAAAAAAAATGCATTCATTCGTTTGTTCGATAGCTCGAATCGTTGAAAATTGAAAGATCGAATCGTCGGTGCGGAGAGCATATTTTCATTTGATTTATTCATTTTTTTTTTTGATCGGTGTATATCAAGAGTCGTCGATTTTCCAAGAGTTTGTTTGTTTTTTTTTCATCGTCGAGAGGGGGTGGAATAGGAAGTAAAATCTATTTTCGACGACCCTCCGCTAAATGGGGATGAAAGTGCGCGGAAGAAGCGGACGGAAAAAGACACGCCGACTGGAGCAAACGTTACGTCAGAGGCCTTGAAACGATGATGACACATTCCGTGTATCACAACAAGGATTTTAAACGCGCAATTCTCCACATATGATTCCCCCTGGCTTGTGTTACACAAATAAACAAATACGTGTATACATGTACGGGCTAAAAGTGTCGAATGTACACGGTTCATTTGCGGCAGAGAGCCACGTGACTCTCATACGTCACACGTTGACGTGAAAAGTCGCCAGAAGGCAGCACCGTGCTGCTGTAAAAAAAAAACAACAACGAAATTACCGACGGTCGGTAAAAACGGCGCGGTCGGTAATTTGCTTTCGATCGATAAATATCTTATCCTCCGCATCTCGTCATTTGTACGTTCTAAATCTATTTTTTTATTTACACAATCTTTGGACAGTTGAAACAAAGGGAGTTTGAGAAAGATGATGAAATCTTGTAATAACTTTGAGTAATAATAAAGAAAAGAAGAAAAGGACTAGTCCGAGTGATCTTATTTTTCCAAATGCAGGACGATACATTTTTGGTTTTCTCGATCCAGGGTATCTTTTGGCTCCAGCAAAGGATCCATGGTTGAGACTCTCGTTTACGAAACGCCCGTCCAAGAGGAGCCTGAACATAACCACTTTATGGATCACAATGGACGATTACCCGCACCAATGATACCCGTACCAGATACAGAGTAAGCGGATAATCAATAATTATTTATAATCTTTCATTATTATTATCACGATGAACGTAGAAAAAATTATTTCTATCGATGCCGACAAAAAATCCTCGATCTTCAAATACAATTTTAAACAGTCTTTTAATCTCGACTCTCCCGCGTTTATAAAAAAAATTGTCAAACGCGGTCTCACAGATTTTCGGCTCGGTGAAAATATTCGTTTGAAAAAACAACCAACACGTGTCGTAATTTCACGGAGGGAAGGTCTTTTTCATTTGCCCTCGTGATTTATCCACGAGTTGTCACGATTCCCACGCGAATTCGTTTCTATTTTTTTATTTTCTTCCACTCTGAGAGGATTAATTCCGTGGCACGTGATTTTTTTCTTCCTCTTTTCGTTTCGATGCAAAACGCAAAAATTCCATTCTGACGCGAGTGATTACATCGCGCATTCTACCCACGCACGTGGCCCGTCCCGCACAGAGAACCAGCGAAAAACAAGCTTTTTGCCCCCACCTTTTTTCCCGCAACATTTCCAAGCTGTGTTTCTCTGCCCTCTGTTCCTCCCTCTCTCTCTCTCGCTCCCCCTGACGTCATTCGGCGCACCTAATACCGAAATAAACAACGACTGTTGGTCGTACAGTCGTGTTTTCCTTTCGCTTTTTTTTGTTTTTTTGTTTAACCAACGTAAAAAGCATGTCCGCCGCTCATTGACCAAAAAAAAACGTCCGAACGATATGTTTTCCGACCTTCAGGGACGCGAATCCTCCTCGAATGGTAGTGTCGCCACGTTGAATCGATCAAATTCGTCGATTCGTCGCGATACTTTCGCTAGAAAGCGAAAAAACCACGATTGATTTTCAAAATCTCCGAATTTCGAAATCTACCTATTCCGACGCGGTAAAATCGCGTGATACGAAATTTGTTTTACTTTTTTGAAAATCATCATTTCGGTGACGACTGAAATCGCGTTTTGCATCGTCGAGAAAAATCGATGTTTTTCTCCGTTCGTTTATCTTTTCGTGACACTTCGAGGCGTAGGTGTGGTCGTGTAATGGTCAATAAAGCCACGATGTATCTCGCTCTCTCTCTCTCTCTCTCGTTTTGCGAAATAAAATTTTGAACGACGGAGGAGCTCGGAGTAGTAGACTCGTCAACGGTTTGTTTCGCTCGCTCCGATCGACGTCGATATTATCGATTAATCGAGGCGAGCCGATAAGATTCCACCGTTCGTTACTGCACGTCGACACGAAATGCCTATCTCGTGAGATACGAGAAAATCCGTCGAGAGTTATTAAGCCGTAGAGCAATGAAGAATTCTCTAGATTGACTTTGATTGTTATTCTCGACCTTGACCCATTAAAGGGTAATTGCTTGAAAAGAAAAAAAAACACTCGTCAAAGATCCCCGAGCGTCATTGAGCCCTATCAGTTTCATGTTCATCAATTCGCAATTGAATATTGAGCTATTCAATAAAAGAAAACGAAGGAGATTCATTCACGACTCGATGATTGATTATAATTGAATCTGTAAGAGATAAATATTATTCTTCGCGTATCCTCTCAATGCAAGTATGAAAAAACGCCTTCGCAAATCGACCAACCCGAGAAATCTTTCGAATTTTATTCTCTTTGCTCGATCTGTTTATGCGCAAATGGCACAGGATACGAGCATTTACTTTTATTTCGCCCTCGAGGTGTATGACTGTAATAAAATTCTTTTTTCTTCTTTTTTAATGCTGTACAAAAGTGTTGCGCCAATATGCAACGCGAGAAGCATCCGTTCGTACACTGAGCGCACCGCTGCAACCTCTATAATTAGATTTCGGTATCGAAAGAGTTAGTTACCGCTCTACGTTCGTATGCGTGCTCGTTTAGTTTTATTTTTTCCTCTCGTGTGAGAATGTTTTTTGTCCCCCCCCCCCCCCCCTTCAGTCCCCGTTCGCCGCGGCATCTGTGTTCTCGCCGGTCGTTTATTTCGCGTTTTTAACGATACGAGAGGCATACTCCCGATCCCTCCGTTACGCGTCATCGGTTTTTCGCTCCGTGCAGCCAAAAATCTCCATACAATATCCTTCGAACGAATTTACATCCTCAGTTTTTCAGAAGGAAACGTCATTATTTTTCAAGAGGCGAATAAAGTTGTTTTCGAAAGACGAAAGTAAGCTAAACACTTTTGTCGAATATTTATTTCTAACGAGTGTTTTTCACGACATTTGCTCAAGACGCGAAATGCTCGTAACGAGGGTCTCGTTATCGGAGAAGCACGAAAGTACATGGGCAAAAGTTTGATTAATTACGACATATCAAGATGCGCGAGAGTCGACGCGGCAGAGCCCCTCGTGAGCGTCAGCGCAAGCGCGTGCTTTTCCAGTTGCCAGTGACGCTCGGGCGATGGCAGCACCGTCGCGCGACAATCCCGCGCGGTCGCTACACACTCTATGACGGGAGCGTCTCACCGTTCGGCAATGTTCGTTCGTTATCGGCCGGCGAGAAGAGGTACTCGGCAACATTACAGGCGTGGTGGGCGAGCGAAACAAGACACACGGGCGAGCACGGGAGCATCGGGAGTATCGTGCTGAAACTCGCGTTTCGTTGGTGTGTCTTTTTAGTAGAGTTTGGTCCGTTATTTCGGATCGACACTGCGAAGCTCGATACTCGCGAGAGATCTTTCGAAAGTAACGACTATTTTCTGCGACTTGTTCGTAGTTTTCAAATTTCGTGTACTCTGCTGCCTCTGTCACGTCGTTCGACAATCAACAGTCTCGAGTGTAGTCAAAGAAACGAACAAATGAACACTCGCCGTTTGTAGCGAGAGAGGATAAAAACTTTTCGTAGTTCGTCGAATAAAAGAGGAAGCGGAAAAACAATATATTTATATGCACACATATACAAAACAAACGTGAGCTCCTGTAATCCAAAAGTGTTTGATGAGTGTCAATTGAAGTTTTTTTCAAATATTTCCACGTTAATCTTCACACAACCTCGAAATTGTCGTGTGATCGCGAGTGTGCGCACGAACACGGAAAAAAGGCTCGGGTGAAAGGAAGAGTGATTTCGAGGATATATTCCAAAGTGGGTTAACAAGGACGACGAGAAAAACGCTGATTTTTTTAAGCACTCGGGTAAATATGACTTTGAACGATAAACACGATTGATTCGCGATACGAACGAGCTCTTTTTGTGTGGAAAAATCGTTATTTCTCATTACTAACCTATTTCTTTGAATCTTCTACGATTTCGACATGTTTTTATCATCCACTCTGTTGGTATTATTTTTATACCTGATGTTCGTCGATCCGTTCGAAGCGAAAAGGGGAAAAAAAACGAGCAACGAGGGGGAGGCAAAGTAATAATAAAAGAGAAAGAAAGCTCGAGTGTTCTCCGTACTGGCGAATGTTAGCTTCTTCGATCTTTCTTTTTTTCTTCCTGGCTTCGACACTTGTTGTATACGCCCGCTGGCATACGTATTATACATACATCTTTCTCGTTTTTTCTCACATTCTCGAGGATGCGGAATAATCACTCGGTAATTCACCTTAAGGGGGTACGAGACTCGTTTATTATTCGTCGCAAGACCATGTTGAAACAATTGAAATTTCCATTTTGACGACACATCGCGAGGTATTTTCACGGCGATTTTTGCGATTTCATCGATACTCGAAATCGAGCAGATTTGCTTGACTTTTCTCCGTGTTAAAGTACGAAATTTAATAATCATTATTATTTTTCATTATTTTTTAAGCATTTTTATTTACGATCGTTGAATAACCTCAAAATTTCGTTTCCCCCCGACTTTTTCACCGTTTTTATTCCTGATTCCGTCTTGCCGAGTGCCTGTGCAATAACGCGGAGAATTTCGAGGGGAATTACAGGGGGAGGGGCGAGTTTTATGACCCCTCGGGCAAAATAGACTTCCACGAAATGTTTTATCACATCGACACAACAGGATCCTTCTTTCCTTTCCTTCTCTGCGATTTTAATTAGTCCTTCGTTCAATGCTCGTTGTGTACGAAGTGGAATTCAAAAAAAAATCTCCATAAAAAAAAAATCAGCTACAAGCCCCTCGCAATTAACGCCCTGGTGACCTTGTCACTCGCAGAGGCCAAAGGGAACGCGAATTTTTCAATCTCCTTCGCGATCCTTCGTCGTAATTTCAAAACGATGAAAAAAATAAAAAGCGATCGTCGATTTCGATTTTTTTCAATAATTCACCCATCGATTTTCGACATTCCCGTCGTCCAAAATCCCGAAACTTCGTATTTTCGCGTGAAGCAATTTTTTCAGATTTTTAAACGATCGCAAAGTTCACGAAATTCGCATTATCGTCGAGATTTCCCCGCCGAAACATCCTTAAAGTTTCTCGGATCGTCATTTGCGTGTATTTCTTTTTTTTTTGACTTTCGTTCCACTTTTGAACTTTGTTTCCGTCTTTGCTTCCGTTTTCATCCGTACCGAGTGTCACAGTCGATGTATCGCAGAGATATACGGGTCTGTCCTCTCGAATATACACCGTCTTTGAGGGTGAAAAGAAAGGCGCGGGTCGGATAGAGTCAGCGAAATAGATCTCGTGGGACAAACCGTCGAAATGTATATCGCTCAATGGCATTTACGCCCGTACGGGTATATTTGTATGCCTAGTTTCTCCCGTGGTTGCTATGGTTATCCGCCATCTTGAAAAAAATGTTGTACCACTCGAGAGCGCTCTCATCCCAACCACATAGTTTCGAGATCTTCGAGACTCTCGACGACAAAAGTTTCCATCGATTCCATTTCCGAGTCTCCTCGAATCGCAATTCCTTATTCGTACACCTTCGAACAGAATTTTTAATCGACCTTCTCGGCCATGAGAACGAGAGTAACGCGTTTCTTTCGGCCCTTGAATGATATCGATTGAACGCCGGAACAACGAAAACAACGAACGACCTCGTCGAACGGCGAGACACAAAAGATTCGGGATAAATATTTTGACAAAACTTTCCTTTCCGCTCAAACGACTCACCGACGACCTCACGACACTCCCAATGAGCTTCTCCGCACGGTTATTCGGCAGAATCGTTTTTCTCTTTTTTTTTCTGCCATTTTCGGTAAAATCGATAACCAGGGTGGGGTTTTCCTCCAATTGAAATTATAATTATAGTCGTTACATTTTTTATTTCATCGTTCACACATACGATGAGGGTAATTGAGTGATGTAATAAATTTTTTTTCGATCAAACGTACTGGAATGATGTATAACACAATGAACCAACGAAATGACGTTTTTTTTTTTCGAAAATCGTTGTTTTGAATGTAGAAAACTGTACGATTTCGAAAATATCGCGCTCGTACGATCAATCACTGTCTGAAATCGTTGGGAAAAAAAGATGACGATAACAAACATCGCGATGATTCGATACCCGGAGAGGCCGTTACGAAATCTTTCCTATTTGGCGGATCAAGCGCGTACATGGAAGCTTGTATCTTATTTTCAAATTTCAACGAGCTGGTCGCTCGGAATTGACCCAATTTTCAGCGACTCGTGAACAAAAAAAAACATGCTAGAAATTTAATCAAAATTTCGCGTATTTTCGAGAGAAAAAAAAGGACAAATCAAACGACCGAAATTGCCTCTAATTAAAAAAAAAGAATTCGTTAACGTCGAATATCGAAAAAAAACGACACTACCGAGAAACGTTGAGAAAAGAAACGAAAATAATTATTGTTGGCTGCAGACTCGATGTCGTTGCCGTTTGACCCGATTTGCAGCGACTCGTAAACAAAAAAAAACATGCTAGAAGTTTAATCAAAGTTTCGCGTATTTTCGAGAGAAAAAAAATCACAAATCAAACAACCGAAATTGCCTCTAATTATCATTGTCGTTGATCGGGCCGAAGCGATTCGAAAACCCTTTAAAAAAAAAGAATTCGTTAACGTCGAATATCGAAAAAAAACGAAACTACCGAGAAACGTTGAGAAAAGAAACGTAAATAATTATTGTTGGCTGCAGACTCGATTTCGTTGCCGTTTGACCCGATTTGCAGCGACTCGTAAACAAAAAAAAACATGCTAGAAATTTAATCAAAATTTCGCGTATTTTCGAGAGAAAAAAAAGGACAAATCAAACGACCGAAATTGCCTCTAATTAAAAAAAAGAAAGAATTCGTTAACGTCGAATATCCAAAAAAAACTACACTATCGAGAAACGTTGAGAAAAGAAACGAAAATAATTATTGTTGGCTGCAGACTCGATGTCGTTGTCGTTTGACCCGATTTGCAGCGACTCGTAAACAAAAAAAAACATGCTAGAAATTTAATCAAAATTTCGCGTATTTTCGAGAGAAAAAAAATCACAAATCAAACGACCGAAATTGCCTCTAATTATCATTGTCGTTGATCGGGCCGAAGCGATTCGAAAAACCTTTAAAAAAAAGAATTCGTTAACGTCGAATATCGAAAAAAATCGACACTACCGAGAAACGTTGAGAAAAGAAACGTAAATAATTATCGTTGGCTGCAGACTCGATTTCGTTGCCGTTTGACCCGATTTGCAGCGACTCGTAAACAAAAAAAAACATGCTAGAAATTTAATCAAAATTTCGCGTATTTTCGAGAGAAAAAAAAGGACAAATCAAACGACCGAAATTGCCTCTAATTAAAAAAAAAGAATTCGTTAACGTCGAATATCGAAAAAAAACGACACTACCGAGAAACGTTGAGAAAAGAAACGAAAATAATTATTGTTGGCTGCAGACTCGATATCGTTGCCGTTTGACCCGATTTGCAGCGACTCGTAAACAAAAAAAAACATGCTAGAAATTTAATCAAAATTTCGCGTATTTTCGAGAGAAAAAAAGCACAAATCAAACAACCGAAATTGCCTCTAATTATCATTGTCGTTGATCGGGCCGAAGCGATTCGAAAAACCTTAAAAAAAAAAGAATTCGTTAACGTCGAATATCGAAAAAAATCGACACTACCGAGAAACGTTGAGAAAAGAAACGAAAATAATTATCGTTGGCTGTAGACTCGATGTCGTTTTCCCTCGTCGATAAATACACGAAAAAAATGGGCCAAAGTGAGAATCGTGGCCTCGAGCGAAACGTCTGCTTATCTAGCCTCGAGGAAAATAAACTTTTATGCGTGAATTAACGAGACGCGAGCCGACTGCGTGTTTTCATTTTGCGTCTATAATGCTATGTGCATGTGTTCGAATCTACGCGCACACCTTACCATCGCGTTATCGTAAATGGAATGTTTGAAACCGAATGTGTGTCACGGCTTGCGTAACATCGAGAAAATTCAAGACGGAATAGATAAATTCTCCAAATTCGAAAACGCGTCAAGTTGAAACGGAAAACGGAAACAAAAATTCGAAAATACAGCACGCTGCTGCTGCGAGCCCGAACCTCGCGTTTCGTTCTCAACATCGCGCCGTAAAAAAGGCACGAGAAAATTCGTGACGCTGAAAAAAAAAAAATCACGCGCGAATCGGCCGCCACTCCCATTTCCGATCGAAACGGTTCAATTACTCGATCTCATCGTCCTCGGGGATGGTACGGACAATCAAGGACGAACAAAACGCAAAAAAAAACAAAAAACGAGTCCATTTTCACCCCCCCCCCCTCCGCCCCCGCGAAATTCGAGTAACTTTTCGGATTTTTCTTTTAGGAAAAAGGCATCTCGGGAAAACCTTTGTTTTTTATTATGAAATTATGATAGTTTTGAAAAAAAAAATGGAAAATATGAAAATTCCGGAAAATTCAGTGACGAAAATTGAGGAAACTCGATTTTTCGCACTCGGTACGGTACTCAGTACGGTGTTTGTACCGTGTGGTTATTTTTGGGTGTAGCACCGATGCAAAGGTTGCAATAAAACGGGATTTTTCCGATCGAACGAAACTCTTCGTTTCGAGTGTACACGCGCGGGTAATCGTCAATACGAGGGGATTGCTTCTGTCAATAAAATTTGCATCGTGCGTCAAGCGCAGCCGCTCCGGACAAAAAGAAACGAGACAATTAGTCAAACCCGTCGCAGCGACACTGCAATTACTCGATTTTAATATTAAACGTACGAGCGTACGAGCGCGATGTTTAATATTGAAATATTTGCGCACATACACACGCCTGCATGAGGATGTCGGACGTTTCCCAGGATGAATTTTTTGCATTTCGAAAACCTCCGCCTCGTCGGTTCACAGCCTAAAAACGATGTCAAAAGAAGCGAATTTTCCGGAATTTTCAGCAGCTGCCCGAGCAGCGAGCAACACGGGTTTTTCGCACTTTTCGCGCTTTGATATACCGTTCTCGCTCGTTATATTCGTTTCTTTTCGCTCTAGACACTTTAATATCGCTGGCGATTGCGAAAAAAAATTTTTTCAAATGAGAAAAAATCAATTTTTTTCATTGCTCGAAACGCGAATCGCAATGACGAGATTTTCGTATAAAAAAACGTGAAACAGGCGAAAAGATTATTGAGACCGAAAAGGAGGGTGTGCGCGTGCATGGAACTTCCGGTTTCGAAGGAGAGTCTCGAGATGCCCGAGATCGTTGGTGCGAAAAAGTCGTCGTCGTCGGTGCTCTTTTGTGTTGCGCAAATGTAACGAGCATTCACGTCGTACGCCGCTTTAGAAACAAAGGATGTAACCTTTTCGCCTCGTCTCGTTGCGTCTCTTTATATCAGTCCGACGTCGTTCTCCGCGGGCTTTTCAGCCGGCAGACCGAATGGCGCCATTGAGCTAGTCGCGCGAGAATGTGGTCGTACGTTTGCACGCGACAGCGACCTCTCGCGGAGCGAGGGAAGTGATCGATGTCATTGTTCGTGAACATCAACGACGAGCTCGAAACACACGCGTCTCTTTTTCATTTTTCACGCTTTTTCCACACCCAAATCCGCCAAAAAAACAAAGACGAACTTCCAATCTCATCGTATCGAAGTCGGCGGAGCGTCGATACAACCGGAAACGAAAAAATGTTCACTCGTCAAATTTCGCACCTTCGATCGTATGAAAATAAATTCATCGAATCGCAGATTTACACGTCGCGATGTATAACTCGCCGGAGAACTTTCTCAAATGGAAAATTGTGGTGAAAAATTCAAAAAGATTCACCATAAAGTTCCATTTTACTTGTATTTTTGTTCTTTTCGTTATTCCGAGGGCCTTTGACTTTTTATCTTTAATTCGAGTGAATGACGATTGATGAGAAAAAAAATTGCACCGTTTGTGAAAATTCCGTTTTTCACGTGTATTTTTTTTTTTATTCCGAGGACCTTTGACTTTTTATCTTTAATTCGAGTGAATGACGATTGATGAGAAAAAAAATTGCACCGTTTGTGAAAATTCCGTTTTTCACGTGTGTTTTTTTTGTTATTCCGAGGACCTTTGACTTTTTATCTTTAATTCGAGTGAATGACGATTGATGAGAAAAAAAATTGCACCGTTTGTGAAAATTCCGTTTTTCACGTGTGTTTTTTTTTGTATTCCGAGGACCTTTGACATTTTATCTTTAATTCGAGTGAATGATGATTGATGAGAAAAAAAATTGCACCGTTTGTGAAAATTCCGTTTTTCACGTGTGTTTTTTTTTTTATTCCGAGGACCTTTGACTTTTTATCTTTAATTCGAGTGAACGACGATTGATGAGAAAAAAAATTGCACCGTTTGTGAAAATTTCGTTTTTCACGCGTGTTTTTTCGACAACAGTCATGGGGAAGCGGAAATAGCGCAGTTTCGTTTTCGTTTCGAAACGGTGGTAAACTTCTTCGAGCGTCATCGAAATTCGATCGTTTCGATAACAGAGCTGTACGTTCGTAAGATATGAGAATTTTCCACCGACGATCTTTATTGTTAGCTTTACTAACTCGATGATGTCATATTCCATGCAGTGGCTAATTCAAGGTTTCGCTCTCCTCTCCCTCTCTGTTATTCCGTTCGGCGGAGGTATTTTGTGTTTTATTTCAATCGAGGATAGCGTGAGATCACTCCGACAAAGTTAGAAACCCACACACACGAAATATATATAGATTTACACGACTGTGTGGAAATATAGACAGATAATCGCAGTCATGGCCCGCCATATCTATAAATATAAGCATACAGTACGGGGCAAAAGTTTAAATTGCTTTTGGAGATTGAGTAGACTTTTTTTTCTTTGAATTTCACGTTATTTGACGATAATTTCGTTTTTACGACGAAAAATCGTTTGATTTTGGATTTTGTTCGTAACGCGGTTACGGCGGAGATGGTCTTACGATGAAACTTTTGGCCGGAAGTGTACACGCGATGTGACACAGTCTCGCTGTTCGATCGTTTGTTTTTTAATTTTTGCTTTTTTTGTTTTTCGCTGTAACATTTTTTATCTCGAGATCGTCAGAGTGGGAATACAAAGCGCAGCAGGTAAAAGAATTATTTCAACGCCAGTGGGACAAAAAGGTGTACGTGCAAATGAAATTTGCACTCTTCCGTTTCGTAATCAACGAAGGAACGCTACAAAGCTTCCGTTGTATCAGTGACTGATTTTTTCGCATCGTTTTAACCTCCTCGCGGATCAAACTTTGTCAATGCTCTTGTTATCAGTCGAGATTGGATGTAAAAATGAAAAATATGACGTTGAAGCTTATTGAAACTCCAAGTTTCGATGAGAAAATAGTAATTTGTTGATAAAATTCGTATTATTGCATTTTCGGACCGAAATATTGGGTTTTCGATGGAATACCGGGGTGTTTCGTAATCAGCGGGAAAAAATACATCGATTTGGACCATTAAAAATCATTTTTGAAATCCAAAATTTTTCGTTATTTTCTGCCGGATTGAGTTGGTTCACTAAAAACATTGCCATTTTTTTTTTAGTTCGACATAGATACTTCAACTTGTGCTTATTCTCTTTGCAATTGTTGAGGCTTCAAAATGCCGTTTGGTTCATGTAGATATCTTGATTTTTCGATTTTTGGCAGATTTTTAAAGTTGGACCTTCGATTTTCGCCAATTTTCCCATACATACCCCTTTGCGTTTTTTTCGCTGATTTTCGACATCGATTTTGAGGGTGAAGGAATCGAGCTATCGACATTTAACTTCCGCCATTGTTTAAGTCTACTCGAGGGCTTTCCAAAACACCCCCAAAAAATCTATGTAGCTCCATTAGAAAGGAAGTTATGATCATTTGAAATTTCGACTTTTCGACGATTCTGGCAAAGAGGCTCAAAATGAGTCGAAATTTTTTTTTCAAATTTTCAATCTCTCAATTGCTTATTCGATCGGAAATTTTCCGCTGATTACGAAACCCGCCGACTTTTTCCCGAAAACTCGAAGTTTCAATGAGAAAATTGTAATTAACTGATTCAAAAAATTCAAATCTTCCGAATTTTTTACATTGAATTTTTAACTTTTTTTTTCACCAAGTATCATAATTTCGAAATTGCCAAATGACGTTCGACGCGTCGCGGAAGGTTGACGTCAAAACCGTAAAATTCGAAGTAACGAAAAAAAAAAATAATTTCGTTTCGTTTTTGCCATTTTCGAAAATTGCGTCAATCAAACCGGCTCGTGCATCTCCCGACAGATTCGTGGAATTAATCAATGGCGGATTAGATTAAAAACGGAGAGAAAGCTGCCCCGAAGAGATTACAAAATAAAGATCCTTCGCGCGTACACTCTCGAGCAAAAGTTCCATCAATCGAATATTTTTCAGCTTGCCGCGTCATTGAAACAAAAAAAAAAGAAAAACATCGCGCAAACGAAAAAAAAAATCTCGACATCCTCCCCAATGCGTGCAAATTTATTTGCAAAATTTTTGTGTATCTCGCATCGTGTCAAAAACAAAAAAAAGAACTGAAATTCGAAAAAAATAATGACAAAATGACAAAGTGACAAAATTCGCGGAGAAAAAACGTTTTCTTTTTTTTTTTCATTACACTTTTCATTCCCGCTCGAAATATGCTCGAAACGACGACTTTCGGTCGAGAGTGTCCCGAAATAAGGGATCCCGAATGACGAGATAGCGCACGAAACGTAGGGCCTCATTGGCCGAAGAGATAACGCGAGCGTGCACGCGCGATGTTGACTCTCGCGTTCGTCTTCCACGTGGGGTGTCTGATGCGAATGAAAAATAAGAAGAAAATAAAGCACGGAGGGCCAAAAAAACGTTCCGCGACCCGTCGAACGCCCGACGGTGCAAAACACGCGCAAAATACGCCGACCGTGCGCGAGTCGCGTAATAAATTCACGGTGACGTTTATACACGCGTATACACGTATTACGCAATTATATGCTCAATGATTTTTATCAATCGCGCCTGTGGGAACAGCAACGATCCTCGTATACTCGACGTGCGCTAATTGTCTCGGCGCTCGCGCGAAAAAACAAAGCACCTCAAGGGGAAAACGTGCAAAATTTTTGTGCAATATTTGAGAAAGAAATATCGCTGGGACGAAGAAAAAAACAAATTGGCTCGGTCCTCCGCTTGCTTCTTTCCGGATAGAGAAATTGGCGAATTGCCGACGTGAATCGTCGATGCAACACGTGAGCCCAAAACAATCCGCGAAAGGGAAAATAATATACGAACGATGAAATGATAAAAAAAAATCGCTCAAGCTCGGCGATGACGTAAGATCTTCCTCTTTTTTTCGCTCGTCGGTATTTCGTAACATTTTCACAATTACAGAGGCTTCCTGATGGCTGAAAAAACATACAAAGCAGAACAAATAAAATTGCGATTATTTTAAAAGATAAGCCGAATTTTATCGTAATTTTATCGTATCGGAGAATAATAAATAATGTCATAATGAAAATAAATTTTATCCCTCGAGATTTTTTTTTTTACCGCAACACATAACCGTTTGTTCGGTGAAGAAGATCTTTCCGAAGAGAGAGTATAATAAAACGTCAGAAAAAAAAAAATTCGCGATAGCTCGTTGGAGAAACGCGAAATTAATTGCCAGGAAGTAGTTTCAATTCTCACGAATTCCCCTCGCCAGTGTTTCTCATGTCCAACGACGGTTCCTCCGACATTGATAACGCGGGCATGAATCCACTCGCGCGATTGGCCGGAGGATCACTGCGTAGCTCGCCCACGTTAAAAACGTGATATAACGAAGAAAACATTCTAATAGGATGACGAGATCGCCTTGCCCCAGTCTCACGAACGTAACGAGAAGATGGAGAGAGAAATGAGAAACGAGACTGAAATTGTCGTAATTTAGATTGCACCGTGTGAATCACCGCGACATGCTGATAATTCAAAGCGAAACCCCATGATGAGGAAGCCTGAAAATGCAATAAATCAAGGTGTCTCAAAAAAAGAAAAAAAATCAAGAAATAAAATTATGACATTGAGAGTTCGATCGAAAAATCATTGATTTTCATTCAGCGCTCATAAGACACGCAAAATCACTCGCTTTGCTCGATACGATTTTTCGATAAATATCGAACGAACGAGTGACGAAATTCCGGGACGAAAAGTACGTTGGTACTTTTTTTGGGCAAGACCAAATTTTGATTCCATGACGAACACTGTATAAAAAAAAGAACTGTGAGAAAGAATCAACAACGCACAGCGGAAATTCGTTTTCTCGTCTCCGCGAATTTCACGCTAGATCAGCGGCTTTAAATTTTGGGACACCCTGTATAGTCAATGTCGATGAGTTGAGATATTTTTTTTCCGTCTTCATGCACGATTCGTTATCTCGATTACTCGCATTCGAGATGCACGTATGATCGCGTGTGCCTGGAATATTTGAATCTTATTGTCCTACTTGTTCGTTAAACTTTTTTTTTTTTTCGATGAAAAATATAAATTCTTCGCTATTGATAACAGTCGTACACGCGAGAGAGCCTGTCGGTGCGTCGTGACAACTATTAACGCCTCTGTAAAGGATGATTTGCATTGAAATACGTGGGCAGAACGCACGCACAGCTTCTCGGACTGTTAAACGCGTCTCTCCCTCTCTCTCGTTCTTTTCATCTCATCTCGTTATTATTCCGCAACTGTCACGCGGTTTTTCCGCACGTAGGTTCGATTAATCGATTATTCTTCAATCGTCCAATCAAAGTTTTACACTTTGAAAAATAACGAAAGAAAAATCGCTCCACTTTTCCGCGAGCGCCCATCCGATCTTTTCGAGATTCTCGAAAAGCGACGCGAAGAGGAAAAAAACCGAAATCGCTCGAGATTTACGATGATTAAAGTAACAGGACGAGAAGTACGTGAAATAAATGGAAAAGTGTGAGCGTCTTTTATGAAATTTTTTATGAAATAGCATCGAGAGAGGAAAAATGTGGACGTGTGTGGGTGTGTGTGTGTGTGAGTGTGTGGGACTGTTCGGCGCCACTGTGACCAGATCGATGCACTTTGCTTGTTCCTCAACGACCTGGCTGCGCGTCTGTTTTCCTTCGATACATCGGTTCGATCGCATCAAAAAAAAATACTCGTATTCCTCATTGATACAGAATTATTCTGCGAAAAAACAAAAATTTACAGCGCAGTGGCGAAAAAAAATGGCGAAAATGATCGGAAAACGCACAATTTTAGTCTCCTCGGCGAAAATTCGAAAAAGTCACGCGTTTTTTTTTTGTTTTTTTTTTCATGAAATAACATCGAGAGTTTGGCGCCACGATGACCAGATCGATGGACTTTGCTTGTTCCTCAACGACCTGGCTGCGCGTCTGTTTTCCTTCGATACATCGGTTCGATCGCATCAAAAAAAAATACTCGTATTCCTCATTGATACAGAATTATTCTGCGAAAAAACAAAAATTTACAGCGCAGTGGCGAAAAAAAATGGCGAAAATGATCGGAAAACGCACAATTTTAGTCTCCTCGGCGAAAATTCGAAAAAGTCACGCGTTTTTTTTTTGTTTTTTTTTCATGAAATAACATCGAGAGTTTGGCGCCACGATGACCAGATCGATGGACTTTGCTTGTTCCTCAACGACCTGGCTGCGCGTCTGTTTTCCTTCGATACATCGGTTCGATCGCATCAAAAAAAAATACTCGTATTCCTCATTGATACAGAATTATTCTGCGAAAAAACAAAAATTTACAGCGCAGTGGCGAAAAAAAATGGCGAAAATGATCGGAAAACGCACAATTTTAGTCTCCTCGGCGAAAATTCGAAAAAGTCACGCGTTTTTTTTTTGTTTTTTTTTCATGAAATAACATCGAGAGTTTGGCGCCACGATGACCAGATCGATGGACTTTGCTTGTTCCTCAACGACCTGGCTGCGCGTCTGTTTTCCTTCGATACATCGGTTCGATCGCATCAAAAAAAAATACTCGTATTCCTCATTGATACAGAATTATTCTGCGAAAAAACAAAAATTTACAGCGCAGTGGCGAAAAAAAATGGCGAAAATGACCGGAAAACACACAATTTTAGTCTCCTCGGCGAAAATTCAAAAAAGTCACGCGTTTTTTTTTTGTTTTTTTTTTTCATGAAATAACATCGAGAGTTTGGCGCCACGATGACCAGATCGATGGACTTTGCTTGTTCCTCAACGACCTGGCTGCGCGTCTGTTTTCCTTCGATACATCGGTTCGATCGCATGAAAAAAAATTACTCGTATTCCTCATTGATACAGAATTATTCTGCGAAAAAACAAAAATTTACAGCGCAGTGGCGAAAAAAAATGGCGAAAATGATCGGAAAACGCACAATTTTAGTCTCCTCGGCGAAAGATCGAAAAAGTCACGCGTTTTTTTTTGTTTTTTTTTTCATGAAATAACATCGAGAGTTTGGCGCCACGATGACCAGATCGATGCACTTTGCTTGTTCCTCAACGACCTGGCTGCGCGTCTGTTTTCCTTCGATACATCGGTTCGATCGCAAAAAAAAAAATTACTCGTATTCCTCATTGATACAAAATTATTCTGCGAAAAAACAAAGATTTACAGCGCAGTGGCGAAAAAAAATGGCGAAAATGACCGGAAAACACACAATTTTAATCTTCTCGGCGAAAATTCGAAAAAGTCGCGCGTTTTTTTTGTTGATATTTTGTCAAAAATTGATTTTTTCACGAAAAACCGAAATCTGTGTATTTATTTCTCCATGTGATTGTGTGTGTTTTTTTTCCTCTCCAGCGACGCTTTTATCGATTTAATTTTATCCTTCTTTTCCGTGTGTTTTGTTTCTTCATTTTTTTTCAGTGAAGGCAGGGAAAAGGTGCGAGTAGCGTTTTTGGGACCCACCCCCTCGCCCGCGACTCCTGGTGTTCTTCTTCTCGAACCGCTCTTGCCCAATTCGGGCCATCTCATAGACGGAATGTCCGCGAGTCCGGCGGAATTACTCACGACGCACACCGAGCACACGTCGCCCGCGTATCATGCCCAGATAAGGTAATTGCCTTTTTTATCCACTCTCAATTTTCACCACGAATATCATCTCGCAACGAAAGCGGCAAAAAACGAAAAAAATCAGTCGTCGCGGAGATCGGGTTCTGACACATTTTCCCACCCGTTATATCGATTTTTTCATTCGGCGACGATCTTTTTCTCGCCACAACCGCCATTTTTTTCTTTTTCGAAGATACGCCATTTTTTCCGCAAATTTTTTTCGATTTTTACCGCAAAACTGATTTTTTTCGGATTTTTATAACACAGCATCCGTCGATACTTGAGATTCTTGTTCCGAAATTATTTATCTATTTTTTTCGTTCCACACGCGGTTCGATCGAACTTTTGTTGTATTTCAAAGTTGCCATCAGTAACGTTTATTTCTCCCGCGAGCATGCACAAAAGCGCTCGGCGATTCGCTCCAGATTTTGCTCTCCCGTCCCTTGTGCTTTCTCCCTGGGGTTATTATGCGAAATACAATATTGTTTAATATTCCTCAACGTCGACGATTATCGACGATAGAGCATCGACGGGTCCACCCTACATACGCGGAATAACAATTATCCCCTTCGTTCGCGTCGTTCATATTCGCGCGCCGAGTCCCCGCTTCGACCTTAATCGGACCGGAAGTGAGACGCGACCCTTCCCTCCTCGAGCAAACACGAGCGTATTTTGCGACTCGAATATTCGGCTCTCCTTTTTTTCACCGTACAAAGAAGGCGATTGCTTTGAGGAAAAGGAAAACACTGTCGAACGACAGGTCAGTTTCATGAAAAACGAGATAAACAAATCAGACATTTTTTAAAATCGAACGCTTATTTTTGCGTTTTTGATTCGCGCCGCGTCGGAGTCGGCCGGCAAAAGTGTCGAACGCCAGATTTATCCCAGCCGGCCTTTGCCAGCCGATATTTCCTTATCGCCAAACTTTACGAGCAGCCGCGCGAAAAGTTTTAACGCGCTTTTGCTCCGCTCTGTATCGCATACATTTACTCGCCAGATACAGTAGACGGCTCAGAAAACGAATCGATTATTTTTCTCGGACATTGAAAAAAAATGTTTCACAAATATATTCAACAATTATTCGTTAAAAATACGCGCATGATAAACCGCTCTCGTTGAAGTTGAACTCAAATCGGAAGCATACGGCAATTAATAACTCGCCATAGGTCGACCGGATCGAAAAATAGTTTAATACTTTTCGACTTGGAATTTCATCCCGAATCTCTCAAAAAATTATCGACACCTTATTTTTTGGACACCCGGTATGTCAAATGGCAGGTGCATCAGATAGCCTCTCTATACACGCGACTGTAACGACAAACTCGACGATACGTTCTCCAAGCAAAAAGTCTACCGATCTACCTTTGTAATACAGACGTACGGAAATAATTTTCACGCGTGTGTGTGAGTCAAGGGTTAGGAGAGGGAGAGAGAGAGAGAGAGAGAGACGAAAGATGATGTGCCAGAGAGCGAGAACGGAGAATAGGATGGAGGATCGATATAGCGTGTGGGTGGGTTGTGCAGAGGCGCTGCAAGCGAACCAGCCAGCAGTCGTTCTACGTCGGTCACGACGACGAACGTGTGCTGCACCGACTGCTCATACGTTGCAATAAAATTTCCGCATATTCGTTGAGAGCAGCAAAAAAAAACAGAAAGAAAAAGACGAGAACGACGGAGCCACCTCCTACCTTCCACATCAGTCTTTTTTTTTCTCCTCAGTTCGTGCTTTTTTCAACGAAAAAATATATACACCGCATATAGACTCGAAAGAAGCGTGAATCCGGACGATTATTTCTCGGCATTATTGTTTATGAGAAAATATCTTCGATCGAGAATGAGAAAGGATTTTATCCCGTTTTCAAGGTGAACTGTGCGCGTATGAAACTGCGAAAACGGCGATGACAAAAGTGAGATGAAGTTTGAAAAGTACGAGGGAAAATATCGCGTCATCGAGATTTAGAACGTTTTTCAGTTTTTTCTTTTTTTGTTCTCCTTTTTTTTCAACTATAAAGTGCGCGAGTCCGATCGAACTCGTGGCCCAAACGCATTCGCGTTTCCTTCATCCTCGAACGAACCAACCCAACTTTGATTTTCAACTCGACCCACTGATACACATCTCTGCGGTCTCACCACTGGACCGACGTTTCATTTTCTCTCATTTTCCGTGCTCCTTCGTCCCGTCAATTTTTATCGCGTCACGCGGAAAAACTGCTCGTTGAATTTCCATCGAAGTTCGGAACGAAAGCTTTTTTCTTAGCTCTGTTATTTTCCATTTCCGGGGTGTATATTCGAAAATGTAAAAAAAAAAATTGTCGTCGTTGTGACATTCTCGGATGGTAAAAAACGAGGGAGGAATTGGACTCCCCTCCCCCGTCCCTGGAGAACCCTGACTCGTCCCAGGCATTTTAGAAAAATTCTTATTTTCATTTTCTCAATTTCTTTCTTCGACGACCAGGTTTTATAGAAAAATGATTGATCGGTCAGCCTCGATTCGCCCAAAAGTTGCTTGTCTCGCGATTTTTCGTTGATAACGAAAATTCGAAAAACCGTGATAATAATAACAATAAAATCCATCATCAATTGAAGGACCTTGATTATCTTCGACTGGATGAATTATTTCGTCATTTTTTTTATTTCATTAAAATCGAAAATTAAAGAGGCGGAAATAATAATAGGAATAACGGGTGTTGATTTCATCTCGCGCACGTCAGCTTTGTATCGAAACGCTTCGTCGTTTATAAAACGTCGTGCGTACGAATGTTTCGTTTTCAGGCACATGCACGCTCAATTATACCCAACCCTTTGATCAGTTCGTTTTGCGCACGGTTGCATGTTTCTCGCCACACACACACACACACACACACACGCACATACGAAATAACAGGAGAGCCGAGAGAAGACCGATACAAAACCATGTCACTGCTCGTTCTCTCGTTCGTTACTTATTGCACCCCTTACTGGCCCACATTTCGTCACGTAAACAACCGGAAACAATACACACTCGCATCGCCGTGCGTGTCGAAATCTCAGCGCGAAACTTGTCGTCACACGATAGCGAAAAGTTTGCATTATCCGAACCCTATTGAACCTACGATTTATTAACTGATTTCCGGTGCTTCCTAATACTCCTACGACGCAAACCTCATCTTTAGGCGATATAAAAAATCAGATTAAAAAAAAAACGGTGAGCACTGAATTGAAAAAAAAAATCGTACCATTTCCATGCGACTCGTGCGAGAGAAAAAAGTATTGTTTTTAGGGACGGAAAGAAACGAAACCTCGGCGACATTTGCGCGAATTAATTAGCGAACGAGGAGCGAAAATTAGCCGGACAACGTCGACGCGTGTTCTCGTTTAGCTCGAAATTAACATCGATTAGCAGGGTCGAGGAGGCGAAAGCCCGTCGATTCAAAAAATTGTACAATGCACAAAAGAGTCTCGAGAGGATCGTTCGACATTTTTGTCATTATTCCAAGGCGAAAAAAACAAACGCGAGCGAAGAATAGAAAAACACTGAAAAACCTCGTTCGAGAATTAACGCGGAACGCGTGTCCCTCATTAGAGATGGACTGGAAACTGCGGTATGGAAAAAAAAAACCATCGTGCAAACTCGGGAAGCCTCATCGCTGAGAGAGACTCGGGGGGCAAAAAGAGAATCGATTGAAAGCGATTTTGTGTCGTCTGTTTTTCTTTTTCAATCTCGTCAATACAGATGCAACGTATATTACGAAATTCCAGTGGGAAGAAAAGATTTCGACATCGTTGGCTGCGGAAAATTGTCCATTTTTCATTCCATTTTCAAAAATGAAAATTACTCAAAAATCCGGATCGTCGTAGCTTTCGTTTGGTCACGGTAGCATCTCGCCGCTTTTTTTTTATCCCACGGTACTTTCTCACCAATGATCGATGGCAAAAAGCAGCATCTTTGGGATCGAAGATTTTTCGAAAATATACATTTTTGGAGTTTTGAATGGAGATGGCATTTTTTTTTCTTGTTGGACGAAAAAGAGCGTCGTTATTATGAGCGTGCCATTAAGAGTGTTTTGATTTTATCACTTAGCTTATCATTTAGATTTTATCATTTATTTGTCCACTCACTCGTCGATTCACCCTGTATGCAGAAGCATCGAACAAGGGGTAGAAGGCCTTTTCGTCGACCGGAGAGGGTGCGAGCTTGGCGTTAAATGGGTCAGGGCTACATCCCCGATGTTCACTGCGAAGCGAAAAAGTAGGGTGAATATGCGGTACAAATATGCGTGCGTACAGGCACTCGGTGCACAAACGCCGTGCAGGCTACCTGTAATACGCCCCGGGGAATATCGTGACTTGTAGAACCGCAAAAAATGTTATACCGTCAACGCTTATACCGGAAAACTCGTGGAATTGATAATTAACGACGTAATTGCGGAAATGTTTAACGTTTGATCGCATCAGGATGTATTAAAGAGCGAGATTTCGTAATTCCTCCCCCCGCCTTAAGTATTGGTTTTTGCCACTTTTTCCATCCGGTTAACTTCGATCATTTCGTGATCAGATTATCTATTGATCTTTGATTTCTTTTTTTTCTGATTATCAAAAATCGACGTTCAGTGTCTTTGAGTGTTCCGTCACAACACGCGTTTACGCTGGAAATGCTCTTTTACGCGCGTATACGTGTAGGACGAAAATAGAAAGACGAGAAAACTGCGAGTCTGCCTCGTACGTCTGACGGCGGCAGTCGACACTGAGATTTCGTGAGCGTCGCATCCCCTTCTCTCGTAGATAAATAACGTTTGAACGTGCTTTTCTCTTTTCGTTTTTCATCATCAAGATACTCGCGTCGATGCGTTTTCTTTCGGTTCTTCGACGTTGACGAAGGGACGATCGTTCGCGAGAAAGCAGCAAAGAGTCTTTCGTACGATTGAAAAATCCGGTAGATTGTCGTACGAGGGTAAAAAAAAAGAAAGGAAAACCGTCACCAAAGTGTATATCGAAATAGTTGAATTCCAGAGCGATACCGCAGAGCGGCGCCCCTCTTTCATCCGCGATAACGAAAATAAATCTGGACCGAAATAACTCCGCGTGTGAAGGCTCTCGTACGTATCCGACATACTAACGAATATGTTGTTCGTCTGGATTATTTGTAAACGAATGATCTTTTTTTCTCTACTCTCGCGCTCGCAGTAACGAAAAATCGAGAAGAGAGAGCAGAGGACAGAGTGACATTCGCCGGCGTATAAATTTTGTTGGATAGAAGATTATATAAAAATCGTGCCTGCCTCGTGAAAACCAATAATCCCAGGAGACATTCGAATAACGTGGGACGATGAGTGAACGAGCAAAAGACTCGATTTTGGAACAAAGTTAACGTTGGTGATTTTTTTTTTAATATGATTAATCGTCACCGGTGCTATAAAATTTCGTGACTTGTACGTCGATCCGGGCGAGACGAAAAATGAGCAAGACTCACGGTGGTCACGTTTATTACGTGATCAAAGTGCCAAAAGACGCCGATGGGGAAGAAAGGTAAAAACAAAAAACAAAACGAGACATTGCAAATCTCCGCCAAAGTTTATGAGAATATTCGCTGTTTATTTTCAGTCGGCTATTGTTCGAAGAATTGATCGTGGAAAATGTAACAAGACTAACGTTGAAAAAATGAGGGAATTTGTTGAAAAAAATTTGAGAGGAGCGCGAAAAATCGTGCGACTCGATAAAAATTTTGAACGCACCGAAGGCTCCCCGCCCTTTTGTCGTGCAGACTCCCCTCGGTGTCTCAATTACATCTGTTAATTGCTGCACTCGAACGAAGAACTCTTCGTGGTCATTAGCACGGAGGGAAAGTCCGCCACCTTCTTTTTCCTCTCCCTTCGCTCATCTCTGATCTATGCAGCATCATCCATCTCAAGAGGCTCGCTCCAAATTTTCCTCGTAAAAAAAGTGTTAAAAAAATGTTGCTTCGATGTGACTTTTTAAAAAAATCCATTGCAAAATTTTGCCGTGTCCTTTACCATTTTATTGAATTATTTTTCGTCCATGATTCAACGGTTCTCGGCCAACTTGAAGAGTGTCGTCAGTTCGATGACTCTTGATATCTCGCCAAGGAGCGTTAACGACATAAAGAAATAGTGAGCTTGAAATAATAATGACGGGACACAAATAGATCGAAAAATATTTCGAACCATCCCCTCCTCCCTTCTTTTATACCCCCGTTACGCTTTAATGACCCTAGTTGCACCACATCCCACGAAACTGGATCACACTGACCACGTGACGCAGATACAAAAAAAAACGTCAAAAAAATAAGGGTAAATAAAACAATCCACGTGCCATATCCGATGGCTGTCGCTATCTCTTCGTCAATCAATTATCGATTACCGTTCACGATTTTTCGTCCCGGAAATTTCAATAAACATCCCATCGCTCTATTGACTTGTTCACTTTATTTTTATCTGTTTTTTTTTTCATCAATACCACAAGAAAATTGGAATGGAATATTTTTTATAATTGCCACATTAAAAACCATTTGCTTCCTCAGCATTATCGAATTTTCATGCCTTCGAGAACAAACCCTCGACGGGGTGTTTCTTTTTTTTTCTTCGATACTCTCTTCTCCCGTTCCCTGCTGACGCGGCTCTTAGCTCGTATCTGTATTAAAATATTATTATTATTATTATTATTATTATACTATACACAGTTCGTGATGCAGACGCCACCCTTTATATTCGGCGCATTATTCCGCGACCGTCTTGTCACGGAGAGCTCGTTAACCCCGTTGACGGATATCGGGGATGCCCTCGCGAAAAATCCACGATCGAATACATTTTTTTCATCCACCTTTTTCTGCAGAATAATTTATCCGAATTTCGACTTGAAAAAATCACCTCAAATCGCCATTTTTAATCGCAATGTTATTCGGTGTAATTAATAGAGTTTTAGAAAGTTTAGGCTCTATTTTGTTGTGATTTTTTTTTTGGTATAAGAAGCTCATCCGACTACTCGCGTTGCTTCGTATTAACGTTAAATAAAAGTACGACTTTCATTGGAGCATGGCCGAGCGCGCGTCGTCGCAGGATTTTCGTAATATCGGCCAAGCGTGTTATTAGCGCAGCTGGCGGACCGCCAAATTTCATACGAATCGCTCGTTCCTCTTTCTTTTTTCTCAATGTCGTTTTTCTCAAAGTTTAATTTGTTAATAACACGAAAGTGCTATTTCAAAGCGTTACACTTTCAAACGGTATTAAATTCAGTCTTTGTGTTATAATTTTGTTATTAGAAACAGCAACGCTGCAGACTATTTTTATTATTATTATTATTCTTATCATTCCTGGCCCAGATTTTTCTGCTCCACGGCGCTTTCTATTCATTCAATCTGCCATGGTTAACGACAGAATCGGTTTTACGTCCCGACGAAAAAATTGCGCACAGATCGAAGAGAATACCTGAATTTCATCGAACCTCTCGATGTTTTTTGCAACCCCGCGGTTTTTTTTCTTCCTTCGTTCCGGTGTCACTATGTTTTTTCTCATTCTCCGCACTATCGATTCGACTCTCGGACAGGCAATGAACCTTTCCACCGCAGAATTCCGTTCGCTGTGCGCCGAATCGATAAATAATAAAAAATAGAAAAAAAACCACAAATAACGTGAAATTTTTTGCCCTGAACTTTCATTTCCCGCTTGCCTCGCGTGTATACAACGCCTGCTGCTGACATTTTCGGCTCATTACGTGCGGAGAATCGAGAGAGAAAAAACATCTTGGATGCTCCCGAGACTCCGAATGCCGCGATGATTCAGAGGGCGAAAAAAAGGCGCACACTCATTGCTCCGTTACAGGTCCACTTGGAAGATTCCGCCTCGAAATAATTCGGTGAAAAATTGATGGTTGCCAAAGACCAGACAAACGTTCCTCTTTGGCATTCGTCAAAACCATCCGTTTTCATTCGCATCACGCATTTTTTGTGCTCTCGCAGCTCGTCTTTAGAAATTTCGCGACACTACAAAACAATGTGACTCATCGAGGTAGCGATTTTGCCAAAATTGTTTTCTCAGGAACTGCAATAAAGTCCACCGTTTAAATTCAGAAAATATCCGTCGTTTCCTGCGACGATTTTCCAACTTTTTCCACCAGCTCCGCATCGTGAATGAATATATCGCAG
Source organism: Heteropelma amictum (assembly GCA_959613375.1). NCBI lineage: Eukaryota > Metazoa > Arthropoda > Insecta > Hymenoptera > Ichneumonidae > Heteropelma > Heteropelma amictum. The sequence goes on along the minus strand of OY390722.1, from coordinate 3,629,438 downwards.
AGTTTTTCGGAAAATCTGTTTAATTTCTTTCGCTCACTTTCGCAGTTACGGTAATAACATTAATAAATTAATAACATTAGTAAATTATACACCCGTAAGTAATTTAAAACGCTAAATAATAAATAAACATTAACTAAACACGACAGCCACGAGATATTTCGCACACTGCCGTTGGTAAAGTAACTTTTCGGTGCGACCGTCGCGAGGCAACTGCGCTGAAAGCGTTTTGACGTTCCTCGTTCCGTGATTTATTTTTCTAAAATATGATTACAGCACGGACAGCGGATGGGACAATCCGTTCAGGCCGGACGGCGATCTGTCGCGCGAAGCGGACGAGATCGTCGAGCTAATAAAGGGCGGCAAGCCGATAACACCGACACCCGGACAAAACGCTCCGGCGTTGCCCGGTTGCGAGACAACCGACAAAGTCAACGATAACGATAATCTCGATTCGAGTACGAGACCGTTGTTGAATTCAACGTCAAATCCAACGACGAATCGTCAGATAAGCGGCGACGGGAGTCGTCTCAATCAGGGAAATGGAAACGCTCATTGCGGCGGCACACCGGGCAAAGGAGGAAACGTTAATTCTTCGAACAAGCAACAGCAACCCGTCAACGAGAAGGTGACCCAACGTCATTTCCATTATCCGCTAACGAAACGTGACCTGTGTGAATATAATACCGAGAAAAAACACGACCCCGCGAAATAAAAGGTGCACGTCCACGTAAAAATGAAAAACAACTCAAAAAAAAAAAGAAAAGAAATTCAATATGGCATTTTTGTCACTTTTGAGAATTTTGGAAAAAAACTATATATTCATGTAGCGCATTAATCGCATCATCGTAGATAATCAGAGCAAAATTTTGCGTTGGTTCTTTGGTTGTTTCATTTCAGTCGTTTCCCCGTTACGCCGTAGATGAGATATTGGGTCGAGCATGAAGTTTTTTTTTGCAGTTTTCTTTCGACTATAAAAACATGAGCGGTCGTCGACGTATTTTTTTCTCTTCTTTTTATTAACGCAACTCCCGATCGCTTGTCACAGTGTCCGTGACCGATTCGATTTTGTTCGCATGAAATGACAATTTTGTTAATTATCGTTTCCGATTCGCATTTGCGTGTGAAGAAAAACCCTCCGTAGCGAAAAAAAATTCGTAGACACATCACGCATCAGGTTATTCGTAGATGATGAATATATCGGGGCGATGATCAATTGTGCCAAAAATATCGCGTTTGATGTCACGAGCGGTGGAACATTTTTTCGAAAAAATTGAAAATACACGAAAACTCTAAATTCATCATGAATTATTGCATTATTCTCGAAAGGTTTTTTTCATTTTTCTCGTTTTTACGACATTATCCACGATATATTGGCTCTTTTGAAATTGACGAAAGCAAAAAAAACTCTCGATAACGCAATTATTTCCAAAATTTCGATGTTTTCTTTTTTTTTTTCACCCACCCGAGACAGCAGCGACATTAACGTCTTTATTTTTCCGTTTTTTTTCTCCATTCCGTCAAGCAGATTGGTCAATCGAATACGGCGACCGTCGAAGTCGGCAGAGTAACCGCGCAGGGGCCCGGTGATGCATCGCAGGTCGAGCACGTTACATTGAAAAAAAAGCCCAAGTGCAAGTGTTGCGTGTTACAGTAACGCGAGATACGATATTATTTATGCATATACACATATATGTACATACATAAATGTATATGTATGTATAGATATATAAATATAAATATATATTTATATGTATGTATGTACATGTAGATTTATACATATATATATGTATGCATATATATAAATATATATACATGTATATGTGTGTATATATGTATGTATATATATATGTATGTATGTATGTATGTAAAAGCTGCAATGTAACGCGTTAGCGGAGACAAAAGTTGTTTATCGCGTCGGTGGAAAAACTACGAGATGACTGCTGGCGACCCGATAAATCTGCTCTTTCGTCCATCGAGAAATAGAACGAGTCGAAGAGGGGATGAAACGAAGAAACAAAAAACACGGACGGACGCTGGGGTTTGCGATGAAGAAAAAAAGAAAAAACAAGATGGCCGACGCGATCGTCGGCGAGAAAAAAGATGGAAATCGAAACCTCGATCAATAATCAAACGCTTTATCATGAACCCTTGTGACAACGGGTGCTTATCCTGAGGAGAACGAGTAAAGTACGAAAAAACGAGAAAATAATGACAATGAAAAAGAAATATTCCGACACGAATCTCGAATCTCGAAATTCCTGCTCTCAATATTCCTGCCGTGCGACGAAACGCGCACTCGATAAACTCGGATTTCGGTATCGAGATCGAGCGAAAGAACAAAATGGAGAAGCGAAAAGAACGTTTGTCGAGTCGAGCGTAACTTTCGTCCGGTTTTTGCGGAATGAAAAATTGAACAGAGCGGAGAGACGGAGAATTGAGTGTGAATATGGAAAGAAAAAGAAAAAAAAGGTTGCCCCAGGCTCACGCGCATGAACGCAGAGATCAAAGCCTCGCTAAAAACAAAAAAGAAGCAAAATAACCGCGTATAAAAACGCGCACCGTAAAGTTTTCGAAGCACGCAGATCGAGCGCGAATACGCGCCAACGCGGACAATATCGCGCTCGTTTGATGTGATGTAAAAAAAGAATGAAGAACGTCGAAAGTGCAGCTATCGAGTAACGAATTAAGCAGGAGTAAAAAAAAAGAGGGAAAAAGAAACGACGAGCTTCGACAATGGCTGCTGACGAGACGGGCAGAGACAAAGGGGAAAATCATGATAAAAAAGATTTAACAAAAAAAAAAGTATATTATTAAAAGTATATTGTAGATACAGAATGGTAGCTATATAGCTTATATGCTTTTACTATTGTGGCTATTATCGTTAAGGTCGTCTTGATTAAGAAAAAAAAAAAAATACCACTCGGAGAGTGGAGAGATCGCGGAGGCGGAAGTTTTACGTCGAAAAGTCCGCGATCGCGAACGTCCGAGCGATCGAGAGACGAAAGTAGGTGGCAGAATTTTCATTGTTCCCCGTCGAAAGTAAAGCGACGAAGATTCCGCATGTTTGTCCGGACCTTTTCGCGAATTATTCGTCGAAAAATTTCGTCGGACGTGAGATGAGAGGATGAGGGATACGAAAAAAAAACAAAGAAAACGCGATTTGGGAGATCATCGTGATTTTTTTCAAAGATTTTATTGGCTTGACTCGACGGTATTGATTCGGTGCCAAAATGACGCGAGATACGATTAATTCTAAAAACGATATTCGAATGGTGAATTTCCCTCGGAAATTCGCCATTTGCCGTCTCTTTTTTTGTTATTTACGTTTTATCGTTTTAATGCACTTTTTTTAACGACTTTTTAATTAACCGCAAGTTCCCGATGGTGTTTGGAGAATTTTTGTTCCGCCATTTTTGCGCGCAGCTACGAGAGCGCAACTCGAGTGCGGGCGAGTCCCTCTCGAATGTAAAGATTCAGGATTTTGCCCCAACAAATTTGTAAATATGACATTTGGCGCAACAATAATCGTTGTGGCGATCATCCGCGCGAGAGAGAACGAAAAGAAGAAGAGCCATTTCTGCATCACGGAGGAACAAAAAGAAACGAAAGATTATGCATTGATTTATGTACGATAATGATTTTTTTTTTTTCAACGTCCGTCTTCTTTTCGCTCTTTATTTCTCTCTCGCCCGCGTGTGCACAAAGTAACTGTAAAATGTATAATTTTAAGGTGACGAGCGACTACGGCGATGCGTGGAAAATCTCGTTGCGTTTCATACGACAATTACAATCGTATTACTTTTTAACCAGGCGTTCAAGGTTCACCGAAATAAATCGAAAGAATGAGGGAAAAAGAATTAAAATTCGTCACGCTATAAATGTGTTATGCGAAATATTTATTTTTATTGCGTTTGCTCGTCGATTCACGTGGACCTGGCCGTTTTTTTTTTCGGTTCTCTGGCTCTGATGCGGAAACGCAGAACGTTGAGAAGCCTCGCGTGCCCGTTTTTATCGTTACCCACTCTATTTTTCCCACGTTGTTCATTGCGTGCCGTAAATCAATTACACTAATGAGTATATTATTGTATACAATGACCGAAAGTGTGACGAGATTGTTGCAACGATCGCTGTTGAGTATTCGTATTTATTCTTGCAACAGGATACATTTGTTTTACATAAATACATCGATATATGTGTGTATATATATACATATATATATATATATATGTATATATATATATATATAAACATATATGTGTATTTATAATCGGCAGATTACAGGTGCGGAAGAAAAAAAAATTTTGTAACAAAGGTATGCAATTTTGACTTTGAAAAAATGCGGAAAACCCGTCGCCTTGATCGCGACTTCAATGTCCCATGGTTGTACGATCGAGGCAAAATGGAACATTTTTGAAAATGAAGGTAAAATGAGAAATTCGAGTATTTTCGGAAAAAAACGCCGTTTATTTGTCTCATTCTTTTTGAAAAAGTTCTGTTTTTCATGAAAATTGAATTTCGAAGAAAAATGGAAAAAAATACTTCCGTGTGAATCTTTTTATCAGTTTTATTTTTGCAGCGATTGCACCGCGAACATGCTTCGACTATGAAAATGTTCGACAACAAAAAACAACGTTTCCGTTCGTGCGAAATATTACACATGTTATTGTGTGTGTGTATGTGTGTGTGTGTGTGTGTATGTGATTTTTTTTTACACGCTTCGACAAATTTTAACGCGGTAAAGGGGCGTTTCGACGTGGGGCGAACACACGTGTCAAAATAATGCCGAAAGTCGATCAGCGACGATGAAAACAATCGATTGGAACATTCAAGCTGAAATCCTGAATGTTTACCTGGTTAAATCTCTGAAAAAATCATGTTTATTTTATACTCACGTTTTCTCTTAGTTCCTTTTTTTTTACTTTTACGTCGAAACGAGTATACATGTTATCTCACTTGGCACCAGCGAAACACGAACGCGAAGCATCGAGCGATTTTGTTGAGCCAATAAACGAACGAGGAAAAATAAAAATAAAAAGATTATATCGTCGATGGGAAGCGGAATATTTTTGTGCGATGGACCGAGGGATTATTCGCGTTTGCAGATGTTATTCGTAATACGAAAGAGGAGCAATTTACTCGCTGATTAAACGAAGAAAAAACGAAAATCACTCGACTCCCAACGATCATTGAAGTTGACGTTATCGCAATTCGATACGTCTACGCGTCGACGCGGACAAAATGGAAATTGACGAAAAAATGAAATAAAGGAACAAACATGTATGTGAAATATGATTTTCGAAAGTACGACTGATCGTGTACCACCGAGTGGAAATTTCAGAATTACCAATTTACTCTTCTATCTCAATCGCTTAACGACTCAATGATTTTTGTCGACTCTTGGAACACGGAAAAAATAACGACAAAACGCAATGAAACGTTCGTCTTCTTTTTTGCATTAAGCCGAATTTTGGAATTTTCGCATTTCCATGATTAATCGCAAAAGCTCTTCGCTCCGTGTAAAACATAGATTCGCGACGCAGACGTTCGATAAGGCAGAGGTACGAGATTTTCAACTTTTCTAATTAATTAAAAGGATTCCACTTTTTCCCCGGTGTAGAGGTGTCTTTCGTGCATGAACAAATTTTCCAAGTTCGATCAATTTTGTTCCAAGAGATTTTTACGTAAATTCCAGAATGAGCTTGTTGCAATTCGTGAGAAATTACGTGCTGAAAACGCGATTGAAGGAAGGATCAAAAAGACGATATTTTTCAGCGACACGTGTCGGATATATATCTTTTGCTGTGTATATCGCGTCGAGAGAAACGGAAATGACGGCGGATGAAGAAAGGAGGAGAAAATAACGATGAAAAATCGAAGGAAAAAGAGAGAGAATGTTGAAATCTATATTTTCAATGATATTTTAACGACCGAGAGGTTCGATCGATCGTTCATTATTTTAACGTGTCTGCGTTGCGGAAATTGAGTGAAATCGAATCCTCGGAAGATTGTGAACGAGGAGAGCCTCCGGCTGTTGATCCTTCGACTTGTAATAAATGCATTCAACAAATCGCAATTTCTTCTTCACCTTTCACTTCAAATTGAATCATTTTCGACGTAGGATTCATTACCATCAATTGATTCCTTCGGGAAACATAATTTTCTGTTTTGGGAAAATATAATTCTATCAAAAGATGATGAAATCGTCATCTTCATCGGCACAAAAATTCGTTTTGTTCAATTTATCGATGCAAATCGGGTATCGCATGGAGAAATGTGGAAAAAAAACAACGAAAAGTCTATTAAATGCCGAAGCACGAATTCGACATTAGGATCATGTACGAGGTTGAGCCTCGCGAACTTTTCTCAAAGGATCGTGAAATGTTTCACGTCAACAAAGGCCCACCTTATGTCGATGCTTTTTTTTAATCGTTTTCTTTTTTACGTTCACATATATACTCGTATGAGCGAGTGTCTAATCTATTAAACGATCGATAATCCCGAGCGTCGAGGGATTATCAAAGGATCATACACGAGGCGTTCAAGAGCAAAAAAAACGTACGTTACCCATCCTTACTTTCCATAATAATCACGATAAAAAATGACTAAAAAATTGTTGAAAAAAAGAATTCGTGACATTAATCGCGGTTAGCAAAGGTTATAGTTCTACGATAATTTATTCTGTGAAAAAGAAATCATCCATATCGAGTAAGTAAGAGTACTATATTTCACAATTGAATTTATGTTGTACTGAGAGAAAATGAGAGATAGTCCGAGAGAAGGAGAGTGAATAAACTACACTAGCTTCTCTTGCACATTTTTTCAAGCGAAAATTTTTCTCCCTTCTTTCTCCCTTGCACATTAATGTTTTATAAAATTTACAAGAAATGATTCTTCGATCAGACGATCTCGCGAGAAGCGTTTTCCTTCAAAGTAGTGGCAGATAAAAAGAACGATCGACAACTCCATCAAAATTTAACCACGCATAGAGGAAACAACTCTACACAAGATGCTTCATGTCCGGTTTCCGGAAATTTTTGTTCTACAGCAATGTCGGGCGGGTAAACAGTCTCGCAGGCGCAACACTACCACTCAACGCTAGCCCGGAGAGGCTATCTTTCCGCTCTACAGCAATGTCAGGCGGGTAAACAGTCTCGCAGGCGCACTACTACCGCTCGACGCTGGCCCCGAGAGGCTATCTTTCCGCTCTACGGCAATGTCGGGCGGGTAGCAGTCTCGCAGGCGCAGTGTAACTGCTCGACGCTGGCCCGGAGAGGCTATCTTTCCGCTCTACAGCAATGTCGGGCGGGTAAGCAGTCTCGCAGGCGCAGTACTACCGCTCGACGCTGTAGTACTCGACAGTAGTGGCAGATGAAAAGAACGATCGACAACTCGATCAAAATTTAACCACGCATAGAGGAAAGGACTCTGAACAAGATGCTTCATTTCCGGTTGTCGGAAATTTAGTTTCAGTTTTCCCCCTTAAGGGTAGCGACAGACGGAAAGAACGATCGACAACTCGATCAAAATTTAACCACGCATAGAGGAAACGACTCTGAACAAGATGCTTCATTTCCGGTTGTCGGAAATTTAGTTTCAGTTTTCCCCCTTAAGGGTAGCGGCAGACGGAAAGAACGATCGACAACTCGATCAAAATTTAACCACGCATAGAGGAAACGACTCTGAACAAGATGCTTCATTTCCGGTTGTCGGAAATTTAGTTTCAGTTTTTCCCCTTAAGGGTAGCGGCAGACGGAAAGAACGATCGACAACTCGATCAAAATTAACCACGCATAGAGGAAACGACTCTGAACAAGATGCTTCATATCCGGTTGTCGGTTATTTAGTTTCAGTTTTTCCCCTTAAGGGTAGCGGCAGACGGAAAGAACGATCGACAACTCGATCAAAATTTAACCACGCATAGCGGAAACGACCCCGAACAAGATGCTTCATGTCCGGTTGTCGGTTATTTAGTTTCAGTTTTTCCCCTTAAGGGTAGCGGCAGACGGAAAGAACGATCGACAACTCGATCAAAATTTAACCACGCATAGGGGAAACGACCCCGAACAAGATGCTTCATGTCCGGTGGTCGGTTATTTAGTTTCAGTTTTTCCCCTTAAGGGTAGCGGCAGACGGAAAGAACGATCGACAACTCGATCAAAATTTAACCACGCATAGGGGAAACGACCCCGAACAAGATGCTTCATGTCCGGTTGTCGGTTATTTAGTTTCAGTTTTTCCCCTTAAGGGTAGCGGCAGACGGAAAGAACGATCGACAACTCGATCAAAATTTAACCACGCATAGGGGAAACGACCCCGAACAAGATGCTTCATGTCCGGTTGTCGGTTATTTAGTTTCAGTTTTTCCCCTTAAGGGTAGCGGCAGACGGAAAGAACGATCGACAACTCGATCAAAATTTAACCACGCATAGGGGAAACGACCCCGAACAAGATGCTTCATGTCCGGTTGTCGGTTATTTAGTTTCAGTTTTTCCCCTTAAGGGTAGCGGCAGACGGAAAGAACGATCGACAACTCGATCAAAATTTAACCACGCATAGGGGAAACGACCCCGAACAAGATGCTTCATGTCCGGTTGTCGGTTATTTAGTTTCAGTTTTTCCCCTTAAGGGTAGCGGCAGACGGAAAGAACGATCGACAACTCGATCAAAATTTAACCACGCATAGGGGAAACGACCCCGAACAAGATGCTTCATGTCCGGTGGTCGGTTATTTAGTTTCAGTTTTTCCCCTTAAGGGTAGCGGCAGACGGAAAGAACGATCGACAACTCGATCAAAATTTAACCACGCATAGGAGAAACGACCCCGAACAAGATGCTTCATGTCCGGTTGTCGGTTATTTAGTTTCAGTTTTTCCCCTTAAGGGTAGCGGCAGACGGAAAGAACGATCGACAACTCGATCAAAATTTAACCACACATAGGGGAAACGACCCCGAACAAGATGCTTCATGTCCGGTTGTCGGTTATTTAGTTTCAGTTTTTCCCCTTAAGGGTAGCGGCAGACGGAAAGAACGATCGACAACTCGATCAAAATTTAACCACGCATAGGGGAAACGACCCCGAACAAGATGCTTCATGTCCGGTTGTTGGTTATTTAGTTTCAGTTTTTCCCCTTGAGGGTAGCGGCAGACGGAAAGAACGATCGACAACTCGATCAAAATTTAACCACGCATAGAGGAAACGACTCTGAACAAGATGCTTCATGTCCGGTTGTCGGAAATTTAGTTTCAGTTTTTTAAAAATTCCTTGCTTTCCACAATTTGCTACTTATGCCGAATTATAATGTGTTCTCTAGGGGTCTATACTTAATTCAAGACGGAGCGCCGTAGCGCGAAAACGCAGCCGGTCGAGCGCGTGAGCGCGCGTCTCTTGTCCCTAGTTTTAATAAAAAAGGGAACATTTTTTAGATCTTTTCTTCATGCGTATGGCACACGAGGTAAGTAAGAAAATTGAATAAAATATAAATTTGCGAAATCGCAAGGAACTGGAAAAATCATCGATTAATTAATTGATTCTTCGTACGGCAGACGAGCGCCAGAAATTTTGAAACACGCGGCTGAAAATGTCTGTTTTTCCTCGTGGAATACCTCGTACCTTTGCATTTGGTTAGACTCGTGAGAATTTACGATAATTAAAGTTATAAGTTAATCGCCTCGTTATAGCGCTTCTGTACAATTGAACGAAAAAAAAGCACATAAAAATGCCGCTGTCCGTGTGTTTTTAGAATACCTATGTACAGTGCAATCGTGACACGATCGTTGCGCAGGCGTGCCGTACGACACATTTTATTTATAGTCTCTATTATTGTACCAACGATTTGCTTATAAGCAATTAAGATACAAATACGAGGCATCGATAGGAGAATTCAATTGAGTTACAAGGTACGGCGGAAAATTCGTCCTACGCGCGCATTACTTCGCGCGAAGGCAACTCCTCTGTCGTCGATCAAAACGTCGCGTTGGTCATTTCAAAGCTTTCACACGTTTCAACATTCTTATAAAGCTTATTCTCAACACGTAAAGTTTTGTCAAATACTCGATAATTGATTTCCATACCTATCTTAGTCTTATAATTGACGAGAAATTTAACGAAATAAACCGGAAGTGAACAATCGGTAGTTTTGGAAATGAACAGATTTTCAGTCCAACAAAAACGGTGCTTTTTTTCCACAAATGTCAGTTTTTTGTGCAAAGACGAGAAATTTTAATAAATAAATGAAGAAAAACTATCAATTCCGTCAACTATAACCCGGTAAATAACGCTCAAAAGTTAAACTAGATTATTGCCAGATCCGGGTAAGAGGGTTCGTCGTTTTATCCGACAGAGTTCGCCATATGTCAATTCCACAGAACAAGCGTGCCTCGAGAGTGGAAGAAAAAAGAAAATCCACCTACACGCGAAATGAAAAAGTTTCATTGTTAAACGGCGATACGTTGGTAACGATCAATGGCGCGAACCTTGGATGTGTAGTATATCGCGAGCTACCGTGCAAAAAGGAATGTGGGTTCGTCGGTATACATGTTGGCAAAACAAGCGTTTGAGACGTTAAAGTTGATCGAGTCAGTACGAGGATACGATGGCACATATTGCGGAGCATACATGTGAAAATGTCAACAGAGCAATGAGAGAAAGAGTTTTTCTCTCTCTCTCTCTCTCTCTAGTTTTCTTGTTGAAATCAAGCGAAACGAAACGAAACGAAAGGGAGAAGTAAAAAGTGGCGCAAACGCATCCTACTAAAGGTTCAGAGATCGTGTGTATTTACTGTATAGGCGAGACCGTGTGTGCCCTCAAACGGATGCGATCCGATCACTCGTGACGACGTTGGCCTTTGCCCATATGACGATCGCGTATATATCGCGCGAGGGTGGGGGGTTATAGGGGTGGTTAGAGACAATAAATTTCGCGCAAATCTCGACATTACATTCCACGGTGTATAAATAATTGTGTCCATGTAGGGAAGAAGCAAAAAGATAATAAAAAAAACCTACCGTAGAGACCCCTGGTGGCTTTTTCATTTCGTATATATATTATTACAGAGAGGGCGCTGCTGCGGTCTCTGATGATCTTCGTTCTCTCTTCTTCACCGATCAATCCGTTTGGACATTGCGGCCATACATCAATCGCATCATTAAATGTACTCTTGAGTAGCTTACGCGTCTACAAAGTGCCATCTCTCCGTATGGTCTTATCTCCCGATCTATTATCTATTATCTACTATCTCACACTCCTTGTAAATTGAATAAACACCTTGCGCGCCGAGCGCGCTTCTTTCGAGCTACATTTTTATTATCCTTCTGTGTGCGGGAGTCGCGAGCTATAACTTTGATCAACGACCACATAAAATTCGTAATAAAATACAGTCGCTGATAAATTATACTTACGTCTTTGATGAAAATGCCCCCTTTACAGGTGTTGTTATCTTTCATTGTTTTTTTTTTTCGATAAATGAGAAAAATGATCGGCGATGCTCGATCGTCTTTTCGCATTATCCGGATGAGGGTGACCTCGACTAGCTCCTCGAATGACCGGATCGAACCTGGCGTCGGAACAGACACCAGGAAGGCTTATGAAGCATATTTCCGTTTTTTTTTACTTTTTTCATCTTGATCTCTTCGACCTCCTCGCATCTCTCGAGTAACTAATCGCGTGTCCGATTTTCTCCCGCGTATGCGATAAAAGACTACCAAAGAAGCGAAAAAAAACTCATCTCCGCATGGAAAATAATTTTCCAAAAGCTCCCATGGAAATCAAAATCAATTATCTGTTGAAAAAAATTCATCAGCGTTTCGCTTGTGACAAAAGATGCCACACGATCGGCTGATGATTGAGACATTCGCGCGGGTCGTATTGTACCCGGTGCGCGGTGCCCCTCGGACGAAAGTTCAGGCTTTATTTTCGCCTCCCCGCATAGCCGGTCGCCGCCAAAAGAGAACGGCACCGAACGTACGTAAATGCACGAGCCAACGAGCCAAAGTCCCCCTCCGAGGAAGTCAAACGTAGGCCAGCCCTTTCTCGAGGTCTTTGAAAAGTTCTCTATGCAAATCAACGCGAAAAGACAAAAAAACGCGAGAGACGTTTTCGCCTCATTGCGGAGGATAAAACTGCTCGATCCAATGACGATATACACTCTTTGTACACCTCGTGTGCACATACGTGTACAGAGTAAATATGAGAACAATGAGCGACCGCCAGAAAGAATGAAAATCTCCTCGTCGGCGTGTAACATCTGCGCCCTTTTCGTCTTGAATCAATCGATGAAAAATGCACACGTACGAGCGCTGAATTAAACGGAGAACGGTGCCTCGACGATTCCACAAACACGTTGTGTCATCCGAGCAATATCTCGTGCGGAGAAACGACGAGAGTACCATTAGCCGATATAAAAAGGCCGATGAGTCGCCAAAGGCGAAGACTACCATCGAGGATTCCGCGAGACGAGCATCGTCCTCTTCGTGCGAACGGCGAATTCACGACACAATCCGCAACCTGTAATCGGCAATGACATATATTAATTTTTCCTGTAATTAGTGATACAATAATCGCAGTGCGTTGAAATTCTACCAGAGTGCTTTTCGTATACTTCTCGCTCTTTTTTCTTTAGTTTTTTTTTTTCAAACTCGATACACGATGGAACTTCGCGTAACCACGACGAGTACGACGCTGGTACGTGTGATTTTTGACGAATTATATTGCAAAATTTCGTAAAAAAACTAAAACGGTACGGTGTGAATTTATGCAAAGAAAATGCGATGGAAAGTATGGTACAGATTTTTTGGGATTTTGTCATTATGAAAGGAGTGTTATTTCGAACGTGGTTCGTTGTAAAACTTGGAACGATCGAGGTGAATTGTAATTACGATTCGGGGATAAGCGAGGACTTTTTTTTTCTACACCGTACGTGACGAAAAATTATCAAAATTATTTTCGCGATGCAACTTGCATCGAATCCGAAGCTCGTGTCCAAATATCGTGATTTTTATTCGATTAATTAACGATTCGTTGTTTGCCAATTTATCACTGTACGGAATTCTCATTTTCGGTCTAAGAAATAGTATTCCGTATACGAATTGCGCAAAGTTCAACAAAAGCCTCGAAATCTCGAACGTCGCGTTTTCAATATTATTAATGCGTTACATGCGTTGTCCGCGTGTAATAAAGACACGGGGGGTGCGGGAAGGGGAAGGGCTTTAAATCATTCGAAATTATCGTCGAAGTCATCAGTGAAAGTGTGTTCGGTGGCTCATTCCTGGAGTTCATCTCTGAAACTCGTGTATTGATGGTTTGCGAGAGTGAATGCTCGGATAGTAATGGATATTGCGGGAAGAAATAACAAGTGCGACGCTAGTCAACCATCGATTTTTTACGATAAAAAAAAAGGAGTTCGAACAGGGCGATTCGCTCAAGATGAAAAATCGTTAAAATCGTTGAAATCGTCCTTCGACGTCATAAACGTGCGTTCTCGAGCCTCTAACCGGAAATACCATCTGTTCAGCAGTGAAAAATATTCATGACATCCCAAAAAAAATGTAGCTTCAAAGTCCTTCGCGTTTTCAAATCGCCAAAAATATCAAAAATTCGCTTCGTCCAGGAGAAAATACAAAAAACAAGTTGTTCTCAAATTCGATGCGAATTTCCTATCTATCTTATTACTTCTGTCATTCGCAATATCAATGTATAAAAAAGCCGTACAAACCGAATAAAGCCGCTGGGTATCGTTTTATGATGATGAATTGAAATACGTACGTGCTCCAGGTGGTGTTTTGCATTTTCCTCGAAATATCGAGCTGTCTGGCTGACAAACTGTCACCCGGACAAAAAGCACCACCGTTCGCGAAGGGATCCGGTGGATTGGCGTTGAAAGCTCCTTACGAGGGTGGACTGGCTGCTGACGTTGGCCAGAGACGAGTTCAGAGCAATCCGCCGGCGGCGGCGTCTTCCGGCTCGACGCAAGTGGACGGCGTCGTGCGAGAGGAAACGGAGGAACTGAAGGAAGTGGACGGGCAACTCGTCAGAGTGGTCAAAGGGAATTTCGCTTACGACAGTCCGGAAGGACTTCCGATAGCTGTAAAGTGAGTTTCCCATCTTTTTTCATTCCGCTTATACGATATTTCATGCTTCAAAGTTGGCTCGAGATTCTCTAAACGTTCGTTAAGCTTGAAACTTTTCGTGCGACAGAGTACGGTGGCTCTTTGTGATTTTCGTTTTTTTTTTTTCGATAATATATATTTTCTTTTTTATCCTACATTATCGACAGATACGTCGCTGACGAAAATGGAAACAGAGCGAGCTTCACTTTCGGTACTGGCAAATCAAGCGGGGGTTCGCGACCTTCCGGCGACAGGAGCAAACCGGGACTGACCCCTGGTGGACCGGGGGCAACTTCTCTCGGGGGTGGTCGTGGTACCGGAAGTGGAGGAACGAAAAACGGACGCCCCGACGGCGGAAATCGTCCCGGTAGCGGAAATGGTCAAGGTGGCGCCAGTACATACTTGCCCCCAACTATGAAAGTCGACAGAAGTTATCTTCCGCCTAATTGAAAATTTCACGGCATTGTTTGTTTTTTTTTTCTTCAAAATTATTGATAATAATAGTTACACGTCGTTTCCTTGATCTCTCAGAAATAATCGAACGATAATGAAAATCGTGTGACCTTGGAATAAAAGCAGACAAAAAAAGAAAAGTAACGATTTACTTCACGAAACGTTCCGAGCGGAGCTTTTAATCCGAGATTGAGCAAACTATATCCCATTTGTATGTCAATTTTTTATATGCAAACAAGGAAATATTAAAAAAAAACAGGAAATATCGCCTCGTGGAAATTTGATTGAAATTTACGAATGATATGCATACGGTCTTGGTCGAGGGCGTTTCGAGTGGGTTCACGCGAATCTAATGGTACAAAAAAATGTCGATTTTGTGATTAAATATCTCGTCGGATGAAATATCTTGTAGCAAAAATGCTTTTGTGGCGACGTTTCGTATTTTTTTAATATACATTCTTTTCCGCGTTAATCGAATGACTGTCACGATTGTGGTATACGTACAGATTTACAAGCGCCAGGAGATTAGGAGCCTCGGTAAGTGCTGTAGCCAAACGGAGTCAATAGCAGTGGCAGATGATAATTCTCGTGAGAATTTTTTATGTCAAAGACCACTTCGATGTACGGATACAAAGCTGATGTTCTCGTTGCGAGAAAATATGTTTCAACGTTGAAACGAAGCTTGTAGCGTCCCAAGGTGAAATCGGGACTTCCGCTTTCGATGAGATCCTCGCAACGGCCATCCGCACTCGTGCATCTGCGTGTTTTTCATACGAAATAATAGAAACATCGCATCCGAGATTTCGAGTCGATCAAGGTGTACGTGATGCGGTTAAAAATGCTGAATACCAAAAAAAAACTTGCCTAGAACTTATGAACTTCCATTTTTCATTTTCGAGCTTTTCAAGCGACACCGAAATTTCGCGAACCGGAAGTCCCTTCGATGTGTCCAAAACGTGAACGGATATCGGCGGTTTCGTCGCCATCCCGCACTCTCTCTCGATCTGTGACGTACGTACAACGAATGATTATTTTATCCTTCATTTTTCGTTCATCAATTTTCGTCTAAAAGACGATGACGAAAAAATATACATTTTCCTGCGGTATCGTTTTTTGACCTTATTCCAAAGTGACGTCACCTTTCGATGTACGAGCAGACGCGATTTATTGAGCCGAGACGAACGAAGCAAGTAAAGCGCACAGACTTCGAGCTCCGAGTGCAATATCAAAGGTCACCGAGCAGATTTATTACCGTCCCTCTCTGCTTTCGCTATCTCGCCTTTTTGCTTCGCGATAGCGACCAATGACGAGAATGATTAGCGAAAAAAAAAAAAATTACCGTCACGTGGGCTCTCTGATATGTTTTTTGCCTCGCCGAGAGACGAAAAACACTGGTGAAATAATCGCGCGACGATTTATTGAACATTTTTCAATACAACAATTTATTTCACAAAAATATTCATAAACTTTTTTTCTCCTATACTCCCAACGTTATATGTACATGCGTTACGAGCAACAGTGGACGACTCTCCTTGTCTTGATTCAATCTTTTTTTTTCCATAGAAAACACGATTATATTACCGAACGATGTAAATCTAAAAGTTACTTGTTCTGTAGTTTCGTCATTTTTATCTCGTAAAGGCCTCTGATGAACTTGTATGCGGTGGAAACTCATCTGTCGGAGCCCCTGTAGGTCGTATAACCGAATGGGCTCAGCAGCACCGGTATGTGATAGTTTCCCGTTGGATTTTTAACGTCGAACACGATCTCGATAAACGGATACATCGTTTCGATGCGTCTGAGGGTAAAATACTTGTCGACGTCAAAGTGCATCTTGTAACGACCAGCGGTGAAGTTTGACTCGCAACAATCGACGAGATCGTTGCATCTGCCGTTCGGCGATGTGTTACTGAAAATCACGTAAAAACAATTGCCAAATCGATCTTTCCGTCTTTTGATGTCATGTGCGAACTACGAAACTCTCCGTGTTACTACTTTTGCTAAATATTCGCGAATGCCGTTTTTACCAATCGATGGTAATCGTGCTCACCTCTCGTTGAGAAACGTCCATCTTCCGTCCATGAGTTTGTACAGACTGACTTGCAAACCGCCAATGGGAAGTCCCTTGCTCGTGTCCAAAACGTGAGTCGATATGCAAGGCTTTTTCGCAGTCTCGATTTTGGAAGATTTCTTTTATTTTTCAACGGAAAAAAAAGAATACAGTGAAATCGAAAATCTCGATAAAGAGTAGAGAGATTAGAGGGATAAAAACGGATTTTCTCACCTGGCCTGACGATGCTTTGCTCGTGCTCGCAACGGGGGTGGGCGCGTGTGACTTTTGTGTCGAATTATTCAGCGAGGATTCGCAGGATTTCGCGGACGCGTCGCTGTGCGCTCCGATTCTTCGATCGGTTATCAACAAATTCGGTATCTCGTTACCCTTGAAATTACTCAAAACGTATTGCGTTCCGGCTTTCAGGGTCACCGTTTTTCCGGAATTGAGTTTAATCGTCTTTGTCTGACCGGACGGAATCGAAACCGGGGTGCCGAACGAGGATTGCACAGCGGCGCTGAGTTTCGACGAGCTCAGGACGTCCTTTAAGCTTCTAAAAGATTTTCCAATTTCCTCCAGATGTTGGACCGGAGAAATTTCCGACTCGCTACCCATCTCGCTGGAATCTCCGTCCTGACGTCGGAATTGAAAGAGAAAAAAACGTTTGATAAACGAATAAGCAAAAGAGATTTCGTAAACATGGATATAAGCGTTTTTGAGGGGTTTTTTTTCTCATTCAATCTAACTCACCCCTGATGACTTTTCAACGCCGATCGATCCTTTGATATCCTCGTTGTCGTTGTTCCGCGATTCGTCGCAGTCTTCCTCGATCGAAATGATCGATTGATCGTTTTCCGATTGGTGCATCGCGTCGTCATCCCCGATGATCATCTCCGTCTGGACGTTGACCTGCTCTTCCGGACATTCGAGATACTCGCCGTGTACGTGCGCCATTGCCTCCGCCAGAGTATCGCGACAATTTTCCTCCTGGTAAGTCGATGCGTATTTTCATGAACTTTGAATTTTTTATCGTGATTTATGATTTTAATCGACAAACTTGTCAATAACTGTCGCAATTTGAATAATAGTTCAAACAAAAATGTAAAAGACTCGGGAAGTGCTAGTCGAACGTAAGACAGTCGCTTTCTCACCTCTCGTTCGATCTTGATCTCTTTCATTTCGGACTCATGATGGTCCTCGATGGAAGAAATCATGTTAGATTCCTCGTCGTAATTGTCCATATTTTCGGCATCCATTTGTTGCTCCTTGCACAATCGTGAATCGTTCAATTCGTCGTCCTCCATGTCTAAAGTCTCTACGACGTATTCAAACTCCTCGTTGTCATCAATGCATTCGGCGTCGCTCTCTTTCTGAACAATCGGCTGTACATGAGAGAAAAGTACAACTTACAAATTTTCACGAATTCCTAGGATTTTTTTTTTAAGGAACGCGACAATACCTCGGGTTCCGTTTCTTCCTCGTATCGAGCAGCAATTTCGACAATCTTTATATTCGTACCCTGTCGAGCGTTCATCTCGTTTTGATGCATAAGCGCGGCTCTCTGATGCTTCATGGTGCACGTGTGTTTCAACAACGAGAGACGATGGGCATGAAGATTTTTCTTGCAATATGTGCAATACGCTCGGGTCGCTTGATCGGGCACCGAAGTTAGCCATCCTGAAGGACGTGAGCAACAAAAACATTTAAAAAAACAAAAGAGCGCAGAAATCGACGAAAAGAAGGAGGAAAATGTTTTTCTTCATTAGCAAGAGTCGAAACTTGGATCATGAGGTTCGATATTCTACCGCGACGAGCGCTGCGTGAGACACTGCAAAAAATCAAAATGGCCGACAATCCGATGCACATTGATATCTCGTGTTTATTAAGCAATCATTGTTGGAAAATGAATTTTTGTTTTTCTTTGCAATACTAGTCATTCGGAAGAATTTATTTCCATCTCAAGTGTCTAGGAATTAGAAAAATTTCGTATCACTTTGCACCGGTTTAGTAACAAAAATGTTCAGTCATTCCCTATAATAAACAGGGCGCCACGAAACATAGTTACGCGGCTGAAAAAAAAACTAAATTTTCATCACGACGGACGAAATCCAACCGTCTTTGTTTCTCCGCTCTGCAACCTACGTGAATTCGATTCGTAATTTTTTTTTCAACAGCATGCTGGGTTACTAAATGATACCGTGTGTACATTTATCGTTTACCTCGGAAATCTGGCATCTGCTCCCATTCTTTGCGATAGCGTTGAGTGTAAACACGCGTCTTGGCGTGGCTTATTTTTCCCGTTGGCGTAAGCCGCGGCCCATTGAAGAGACCACCGCATACATTTGTTCTTCTCAGATTATCCGTTATATTTTTATTATTCATGTTTCGCCAAGAGCACCTGTCATAGGAGCGGGGAAGGGGTGCAGTTACTAATGCAAAATATCCCGAAATCGTAAAACTAAATAACTAAATAGTTTTTTTTTTTTAGTCGCGTCACGATTTCCGATGAAAGCAAGTGCACGGAAAAATACCGCGTTTCTCGAATCTTTCGATACACGGACTAGCCTAGTACCGAAGCGAACTCCCTAGTAATGACTGGTAATGAGACCGAATCTCGTTCTTTCCTTCGTGGTGGGATGTGCGTCACAGGACCGTATCTCTAAGGGGACAAACAACCTCTGTTTATGAACCCAGCAGCCTTTACCGTTTTCGCTATTTTTTATATCAACGTTCAACATGGAGTTGATTTTCTACACGTCTTTTTTGCAAACAACAAATCACAAGCAAAAGTAATTATTGTGAATTGCGATGAAGTAACCGTCATACTTTTGTTGGGTAATTGCCGCACACGAAGTGCCACATTTTTATACAGCTCTGGTCTCTTCCCCTCCTCCCGAACCGTCGGACAAGATGGCGGACAACAATGTCAAGATCGATGTGCGCGCGCATGCAAACGGATGTACTTGC
Organism: Heteropelma amictum; assembly: GCA_959613375.1. Classification (NCBI taxonomy): domain Eukaryota; kingdom Metazoa; phylum Arthropoda; class Insecta; order Hymenoptera; family Ichneumonidae; genus Heteropelma; species Heteropelma amictum. Next base: position 3,609,862 of record OY390722.1, on the reverse strand, counting down.
TTGTGGCGGGAGCATGCATGGCTCTCCAAAATAACATTAATTAACATTTTATTGTAATCAAATTGTATTCAATACAATTTGGCATCTTTATAAACGGCGTTGAGAAGCCTATTTTTGGACATAAAATCCAATGACTGTAGAAAAAATGTTCAGCTTTTACATTTCCGGACGCTGCACATATGCAAAATAATGTGACATGACCAAAAAACAATTTATCTCGAGGGCTACGAGAGTTAAAATTTATTTCAAGTTTTGCCAACTGTGTGGCTGTTTTTGAAGGCCATCTAGTTGGAAAAAAAGTAAACACAACGGTGAGACTGCAGCGTCGCTGTCCGAAAAGAGGTTAATGCAGAAACTGCCGTGTACACAACATTCGTTATTATTTTACAAAAACATTCCGTAAAACAAGTGCAAAAAATTGGGTTCATGGTATTATTTTGTTATTAAGAAAAAAGAAATAAAAACAAAAACAGTGGATAACATTATTGGCAAACATGGAACAGGTATTGCGATCTTTTCAAGCGTAATTGTTTATTTCAAAGTCATTTTCCATACAAAATAAAGATGTGTTGAAACATTGAAGTTTGTAGTTTTTCTTTTCCTTCGCTAACCGGAAGGAAATCAGTCCAAGACTCAAGTAATTTCAAAATGTTACAAACCTCGAGTTTCATTGCTTGAAATAATTATACAACAAATAAAAGCATTAGGCGTCTTTGATCTTCGTTTGATCGCAGGACTTGAAGGGAAAGATAGACCAGGCTTGTCGCACGGCCGAAGAATTCACCAAAGTGTACTACGATAGTTTGGACAAGCGACGATACGTAAGTTTACCAGTTCACGCGGCATTATTGTTAAACAATATTTTTGCATACAATTTTGACGAACCTGCAATTTTCAATCGTTTCTTAATTCTTATCATTTAATTATAAATAAATTCCGATCACAAGTTTAATGCGATTCGAACATACAAACATCAGCAGCGTCTTTATCGATCGCCGAAATATTTTACGGCAGTATAACAAGAGGGAATGAAAATTCTGAACGTATCTCGATTCGCAGCTCATGTCCAGGCTGTATCTCGATACCGGAATTCTGATATGGAACGGAAATGGAATAGAGGGCAAAGATAATATACAAAAATTCTGGATCGACCTTCCGCCGTCGGAACACGTAATACTGACTCTCGATGCTCAGCCGATAACGGGTAAATATTTCTCATGCGCACTAGATCGGAGAATGGAGAACTGAGCAAACGCTCGTTTCAGCTGCGCTTGTAAGATGAAAATTTCGTGAAAATCATTTTCAGCATTCTTCCAAAAAAGCGCAGGCACCACATTGATAATTAGAAAAAAAAAAAGAAAATTCAATTACAAGCGGAATACGTTGAGAAAATAAAAAAATAAACGTCGAAAAAGAGGTGTTAACGATCGATCGAGGAAGTTCACGAATGAAATCCATGATTTTTCTGATTTTCTTCGTAGGTCCCGCAGTGGCGGATCAGTTAACTTTTCTCGTCAAGGCCAGCGGTCAAGTCAGGTATCAGGAAAAAACTAGCAAGCCCTTCAATCAAAACTTCCTGATAACCGCAATGGCCGACAAATGGAAAATCGTCAGCGACTGTTTCAGAATACAAGAAACTTTGGAAATTCCCGAATAGCGGGCGATACCGGAAGCAAGAAATGAGCATCGATCGCTGGGAAAGCTCGCACACGGGCGAAAAGTAGGCGATATTTTTCGTTGCCATCGCACATCGGCTCTTCAATCAAACGCATACGAGACATTCTCAATTCTTATTTTTATTCTCTTATCATATGTACCGTATAAAGCGATAGTATTATATGGATGTTTTTTGTTTGTTTGTTATATTTTTCTCGTGAGCGAATTGAGTCGTTGGTCGATCGATCTCCGTTGATTTGTGTGTATACATAATCAATAATAAAGAAAGTAATAACTTTACATCGACGATTATGGAATAAATACATGTATAAATAACGATAAAGCAACTATAATACAAATTCGTACAAAACAATAAGAATTTTTTCGTTCGTCCTCTGCGCATCGGCCGTTTTTTCCAGTTCTTGGAGCAAAACGTGTTTCGCGACAACGCAGTAATAAAAAAAAAGAAAAAAAAACATTATTTCAATGGCTAACGCGGTACACCCGAATACCCGCAGACATCGCGCATTCGTTACAATTTTCCTTCGATGATTAAATACAGGAGCATCAGGAATATCATTTTTGCAATGGAGAAAGACGAGAAGTTGGAAGGAACGAGAAACGATAAACTGAGCTAAGTGTTAAAACGTTTTTATCACAGGTACTAATGATATTCAAATAAAACTGGTCGACGAAAAACGTGTCATTTTTCATGAAATTCATCGTTGATGATTTAACGTAGTTTTCAGCTGTAACATGCGGCATAGGCAGTGTCGTAAGAATGATAAATTCGTTATTATTTCTTTTTTTGTTCCGTCGTTAAATTTTCGCATCCGAATCGACTGCGAAAAATGCGACATTGGCTACGCGACCAGGTCGACGCTGCAAATGCATCAAACGAGAGCTGAGCATCAAAGGCATTTGCAGCGGCGAGTGGCTTCGTTATCGATCATAAAGAGAATCACATTTTCCCATTGTATACATTGTCACGAGATTGCAAAACGTTCGTTTTTGTTTCTTGCCTCAAAGTTTCCACGTTCATTGAGGAGATCGCGACTTCCGGAAGAACGTTAAGAAAAAAACGTAAGCGAAAAAGAAAACAACCGTAAATAAGTTAAACAACAACAACAACAGCTCAAAATCGTGTGTTACCCATTGTGTAAAACAAAGCACACACAAATCGATCAAAACGTCGATTAAGTTACAGCTCGTTCAAACACCAGTACTCGTGGCTTGATTGGATAATTAAAATGCAGAGGCGTTCACAATTAATATTCAGCCGAGTCATTAACGAACTATCGACGCTCTCGTTCTATACAAATACAAAATTGTTTATATTGTCCACCGGAATACACATTGAATGCTTGCTTAATTTTAGTATGATTTTTTCCTTTCTCGCTTGTTTATCCCTTTTTTTTGCCCATCTTTTCTCGGTATCAATAATATCCTAATCTACGATTAATTTGTTTTTCCTTCTCTGTCTTTCTGTCTGTCTCTTGCTCTCTCTCTCTCTCTCTCTCTCTCTCTTGCTCGCACGTACACGCACACGCACACACATACACTTTAATTTTCGTTACGCGGTAATGATTAACATGCTAAGCGTGAATTTCTTTTTCTTTTTTTCATTCGTCGGTGATAATCGTGGGTTCGTTTATAAAAATTACCACATGAAAAAATGAAACGATTATGACGTTACGATAGATAATGAAATTAACGATTATTTATTATCCAGTAAATGTCGCGAAATTTCTCGTTCGATCGGTACGTCGCTAATCGACCTCTTACGTTTTTTTTTTATTTCCTTTTTCGCTTTCTTTGATCACTTTTCTCACCGTGCGTGTGGTCTGTGATTATTCACCCCCCCCCCATCATTAAAGACCGAGTTTTTCATTGCACTTTTAGCGTCCAGTTGGAAATATGAAACTACGTACAACTACGGTCATTTTTCCAGTACTGACTTGTCCTAAAAGGGCTCGTTATTGATTTTTCAATTACGCATCTTCGATACTTTAACTATTCTTTTTTTCCATCACATGCACATACACCTTCGTTATACTGAGCGGCTATTAAATATATATATATATATATCTGTATATATATGTATCTATATATATACATATATGCATTTGGGATTCCGTTATTCGCCAAGATGACTGTTTTCACTTGAATATTCTCCAAAAATCATTAGTTTCCCGTTTATAAGGAATGTTGAAAAAAAAAAAACTCAAACGCCTGAATGACGATACACTCCGATTTGATAAACATGGAATTTTCGCACCCTTTGAATTTCCATTTTTTTTTCCAGCTCGTTACATTCGTTAAATATCGAAAACTTTTGATTTTGCTTCGACTGTGATTTCCTCGAACATTGACAATTTTTCATACGTTTTCCATCATTTTCGTTTCAAATAACACTAAATTTGTCATTGATGTAAAAATTTGTATCTGATGTAAAATTGATGTAAAATTTGTATCTGAGGGAATGATCGTCGAAAAGCAGAATCAGCAGATTAAAAAAAAAATACAGCCGGTATAACGAGCGAGAAAAAAAATTACTATATTTAAATCATGCGAGGCAAAAAATCCCATGATGATTGAATGAGCAAAGTGCGGTCTTTCGCGATGAGGTTGATGTCGTATTTCAATCTTTTTAGCCAACATGGTTTTTATACTTTGGGAAATAACGGACACCCAAATATATATATATACACATATACACACACACATATATATATATATGTATACATAGTGACATAAGTGTGTATATATACATATATCGAATTGCAAAGGCTGATGTCTCCATGGATTCAGCGAGTAAAACGTTATATCGAAGTTAAGCAATTTTTTCTTCCTCTTATCCGCGTTAAAAGTTCGTTACAATTCAGCTCGCTCGATATACGAGCTTCCCCGACCACTTTCGTTTGTGATTATAAAAATTAGAGTTATTTTTTTTCATTCTCCTCGGTTCATCCCATCGACTACTACGAATGGACGTTGTTTATTATTATTCTTCTTTTAAAACAAAACGACGAAAAACTGATAGGTCTCGAGAAATTGTATGGTCCGAAGGCGAAAAATGAGAGAAAAGTTTGAGATTTTGTCGTCGATTATGCACGACATGGGAGAACCGAAAGATCGACAAAATGTTTCTTTCGGTATGTTAAAATGACTTAGAATATACCATATACACCGTGTATATATGTATACACACATTTCATGGAATACGTACATGTGTGTATATATATATGTATGTATATAATTATATATATATATATATTTGTTTGACAGGGCTTTCGATCCCCGAATGACGTTAACGCTGACATGGCGTAGCTCGTTATATCGCACCGTTAATGGAAACAATTGAAAATACACGAATGACGCAATCGCGTCCTCCTAAATTCTCGACGAATGTTCTTCTTCAGCGACATTGCTTTTTCTTTTTTTACCCATTAGACGACAAAGAAGATGTTTCGACAGGCTGCTCGGCGACTTCCGGTAGAATTTCGAGGAAAACAAGAACGAAAATGGAAAGAAACTCGCGGCTTCGACAAATTTGGAATTCACGGATTTTCTTTTTTCGAATAACGTCCACTTTGACACGCGAAGTATTCTTTGTTCGTCGGTTATTCACACTTCATTGTATCTCAGCGAGACGTTATTCGAACGTAGTGTAACGATGATAATGCTGCGTTAGAATCCTCCGTTTTTTTTACTTTTTCATCGAGGGCTCGTTTGATCTTTGAACAATGAATTTCGTTTCCTCACGAGCGCGATGTTTTTCTCGAATTTCTTCACCATTAGAGACGCGATATAAAAATGTGACACCCTACGAGATTACATGATTAGAAAACGCATAATCATTCCGTTTTACTTCGTGACAACCAGTTCTCTCGAATTCTTGTTTTTTTTTTGATTCGTTCGACTATCTCTCTCTCTATGTTTTCTCCCTTCTTAATCGTACTTTACTTTCGCTCTCTCGCGCGCACACGGTACGTTCGACAATTCACAATTTCACCTCTACCCCGACTTGTAAAAGTAATATCAATAATAATCATAGTAATAGTAATAATAATAATAATAACGTATCATTATTATCGTGTCATCGTTGGTACATACAGGATGATCCGAGGTGGTGCATCCGGCGATTACGGACCGTTGACGACATTCGTGACGATTCTTGGAACTCCGGCGTCGTTTTTTCGACAATTTTTCCATTTGAAAATGATTTTCGTCCGAAAATTCGCAGATTTTGCGTTTTTTGATCGAAATTCCGTTTGGACTTCCATTGGTTCTCATTTTCAATCTACCGAGCGGTAAAAGGCAAACGACCGAGTAGCTTGCTTTCGAATATCGCGCAGATTCCGCAGTTTCCGAGTGCACGCTCTATACCGAATCACACTGAATTCAAGAGAACAATAATAATGAACGATTTTAAAAGCGCATTCGACGCAAATCATCGAATTGGGTAAATTGCCGAACGTCTACGATTCGTTATTCACGCAAGCTTATCTCTGCACCATGTTAGTCACGTCTTTGATCGTATTCTGTACGTCACTGAGCAGTCTTGTATTCTCCGTGATATTTCGCGTGCCGGCGGCGCGCAATTGCCGCGCCTGAAGCTCGAGACGCGCGAGGATGTCGCGAAATTGAAATCTCACGTGAGGCGATATCGCCGTGTCGGTAATGTTGACGCATATGCCGTGCAAGAGGCCGACTTTGTCGGACAATTGCAGCCAGCTCGATATAACGATCGGCGGTGTACCTTTGAGATTCGTTATGCTCGTTTCTATGGCCGTCGATATTTCAAGGACGTTGTGCTTGGAGTTTTTCGCGGCGTCGGTCGCGGATTGCTTCGACGTGTCGTCGTCGACGTTACCGACGGAGCCCGTGTGACACGTTTGCCTGTCGCAATTCGGCGTCGCGTAAATCGACGACGCGAAATGCTTGCCGGACGTTACGACCAACGATTTCGGTGGCTTTGCCGGTACAACAGGTTTCTCGAGTTCGATGTTCGTCATCGGCGGCCAAGAGCGATTGTCGCTCTGCTTGCTCGTTGAGCTTCTCGTCGAAGCTCCGCTGTGATCCTCCGGTGATTCCTCGCCGGGATCCGTCGTTTCGTGTCTCGTCGTACCGCGCGCGCCCAGCTTCGGACTGAGAGGCTGATTGTTGTCGATCGACGAGGCTTCCTTGTTCTCCCACAGTCTCTTGAGGCTGCTGATGCTACCGGTGCTGCGACGTTTGTCGTCGTCCTGCTCGTCGCTCGCGCACGAATAATCCGCGCTCAGCGTTGCGTCGTCGTTGCGTTTGCTCGTTCTGTCGTCGCTCGCTTTTTCGATGTTGTCGACTTTTCGCAGACGCGCTTTGAAATCGATTATTTGTCCCTCGGCGCTGTCGTCCCTCGGCGGATTGTTGCGAGCCTTGTCGACGCGCTTGAGCTTGAACCCAACGGCGTTGGTGAGCCCGGTCGTCTCGACGATCGGTGAAATCGCCGGTAGAGTATCCTGCTGCTGCTTGGTCGGGACGCCGCTCGCCGACGCGTATTTCTCGCTCGCGTCGCGCGTCGTCTCGTTCGACGTCGCCTCGACGGATTTCAGCGACGTCGTCGCGTACTCGCTTGATTGAATATTCTGCCGCGTTGGCGCTGCCTCCATGCTGAAATTCGCGCACAATTCCGAGAGCAATTGCGACGCCGGGTCGAGGGAGATCGACGATACGCTGTTCGTCGCGTTCGACCTGCTCGCGCCGCCGCTCATCATCTTCTTATCCGCGTTGTTCTTTATCTCGTTGACCAATTTCAACTCGAGCATCTCCTTCATTCCCGGCTTGTCGCTGAAGGTGTCGCCACTGGATTCGTGGGGCGGAGGAGGCGGCGGTGGCGGAGGCGGGGGCGACTCGTCCGGCGGCGAAGTTATCGATTCGTGTTTACGCCCGGTTGTCTCTCTTCCGCGATGATTCATCCTCTTCTCGTCGGTCGGCTTTGCCGAATTATTGCAAAAAAACGGAGAGTCGCTCGTTTGTATCTCGCGTCTTCTGAGACTGACGCCGAATCGCGAGCTGGCCTCTCTCACCGACGGTTCGGCGGTTTTCACGTCGTTGCCGCGATCTTCCGTCTCCGGCTCCGTCGTTTCCTCTCGCGAGCGCCTCTCCGATTTTGTTTTCCTACCACCGAGCGGCGAACCCATGCCCTTTGTCGTTCCGCAGTCGACGTTCCTCTGGCACGATTGCATCATCGGCAAGTCGCACTGATCACCGGAATTGAAGACCTCGTTGGGGGGCGGTGGTAGATCAAGCGGGGGCGGTGGAAACTCGAGGTCAGCCAAGGTCGGCTGCACCGACCTCGATGGACTCGCCGTGCGGAAGGTCGATGTATTCGTCGGACCCGAACGAAACGTTCGGAGACCGATGTTGTCGTTGTTGTTGTTTTTCCGAGAGTTCGTCGTGCCGCGACTGCGCGGCGAATTCGGCGGTTGATAGGTGCTCACGACGCCGCTCGAGGAGTTGCTTCGCGTCATCTGCGGCTGATTGCGCAAGTTATTCTGCCGCGGCGAGAGCGAACGATGCTGCTGCGACTCGATTATGCCAACGGCGTTCGTACCGTCATGCTGCTGCTGCTGCTGCTGCTGCGGGATCTGCGAGTTTTTTTGTTGACCCGACGACGACGACGACGAGGACGACGAGGAATTGACGGACGTTCCCTCCTGACTCGAGGGCATGCCACTCTGACGAAGAGACTCGAGATAAGCGCCGATTCTCGCGCCTTTCGGCAACGTCCCGTAGCGATTTATGGCCCGTTTAACATTTTGCACTTCCAGGGCTCCCACGTGTACCAGCTGGAAATTTACGAAAATTCCAGATGAATCACATCGACGATTTCAACGTAACGCTTGTGGCAATTTCGTTTTTTTTTGTTTTTTTTTTTCATCAGTAAGCACGTCGATTACTTCTTGGTCCCTTTTTCGAACAGCGGTGTTATTCCAAAAAGTTTATTCGTCGTCATATCGACGTTATCGAAGGAAATTTCGATCGAAATGTGCGTCATTTTTCTTTCTCTCGATATCTATTTTTCCAAAAAGTAATCGATCGCATTCGCTCGATGTATGAGGTACTGGAAAGAAAAAATTGTGCTCAAATTTCTCACGAGATATTCAACGCGCGTGTCAACAACGCATCTTGTTCACCGCGATTGTATCATTTTGTTTTTGTTATTCAAGCAGTGCTAGATGCATTTACCCCCATTCATTATTGTTCTTTCTCAAACTGACGGGCGATTGTAATTTGAAAAAAAAAGTGTGTATATATATATCGCCGTAAAAATTGTAAGTCTGTGGCTGAGTTAAATCCGAAAAGTCGACCGGCTTCGTGAAAATACGAGAATTGGTTTTTTTTACATCTATTTGGTATAATTTTCAATTGTTTTTGGTTCGTTTCACACGGACACGGGAAACACCATTCAATACCTTCTGGGGTAGTACTTCCTTAGATGGATAGGGTCGTGTTTTAATTTGTTTGAGATTGCTCTGTTTGTTGGGCACCGGCTCCGGCGAGGCAGACGGCTGCGGAGGATAATTTGGCTCCGCAGTCCCTTGGGATCCGTCCCCGTCGTCGTCCAAATCGCAGCCTCCTGCCGTTATCGACTGTGTCGCCATTGTCACGAGATCTCGCGTGATACCTGAGTTGGTCATTTGTACATAGAGAAACACAGTGTACTCTCAAAAAGTCTATTCGTTGATTTGCCATTTTTCATTGTTTTCTTTCTTTCTTTCTTCCTTTCATTCTTTCTTTCTTTTTTTTTTTTTGGTACTTTGCAATCGTAGAAATAGCAACTATCGATTAGACGATGGCGAAGCGTTAGGAAATCGCGAGATCCCGTTCTTTCTCGAACGAAGCGCGTACACATTTGACATTCCACGATGATTCGACAAGGCGCCTCTCGGTCGCCCTTGACTTTCACTGTAATCGCGGCAAACGTTGTTCGTGGCTGGACGAACATGGATTGTTTGATTTGCAAAGTTTTCCCGCCTTCTTACCGAGCTGAAGAAGAATTTGGATATCGGTAATTTTTCACAATCAAAAACAAACGTGAACTTGATATTGCGAGTAGGAAAAATCAGTATTTAACGTTTGCGAAATTGCTAGAATTTTTTTCAAAAACTTTTCGAAACAAAACGTCGATTTGGGGATCGAAGGGCTGGAAAATTTGAAAAACGGAAGACACGTTGTTTCCGGCGGAAAAGACACTCGCTGCGATTGCAATGAAGATCGAAAGTGGCTCTTGGTGGATCAACATGGAATGCCCCATACATATCGTATTATTCTCTTCAAACGTTCGAGTATCGAGTATCAATGAAATCGTTATTTACGTCAAGTTTTTCGGGTCATTCTCCGCGTACCGATAGCGACAATGATTTAAGCGAGGAAAATTGCTAAGGTGTGCTTGATATCGTGTAAACATATCTGATTTTTGATGTGGTGTTTCGTTATTATCATCTTTTTTGTGAATATACGCTTTTTTTTTTAAATCTATGGACCGCTGACGATCCGATCGAGTGCTTCGGGTAAATGGCATTTGTATCGAGCGTGCTACAAGCCGAATTATGTTATTCATCCATCTACGATGATTCGTGATTCGTTTGATCACGAAATGGACGTTGGTGTCGAGTTTATCTTTTTTCTCCTCCGTTATTTCGAAACTATTTACAATGAACGATGCTGTTACAGTAAACTCACGTAACACTGCTTGAACGTACGAGATTTTGCGTCGAGCGAGATGGCAAATGAGAGAAAAAGCAAAATGAACGAAACCTCGTTTCCTTCTCAACGTCACGTGTGACTTTTTTTTTTTTTCCTTCAAGAGATACATCTCGCAGATGTGAGTTGTGAGAGTAACGGAAACAAAACGAAAAATCATATAATGTATATGACCAGAGGGAACACAATAAAAAGCTACTTGTCTTTCTAGATCGACGTCATGCACGAAAAACGTATCTAAAAAGTGCTTTTATGCATTTCCGCACGATATCTAGATAGGAAAATACGACTATGATTATATATATACTTTTTCGAGAGAGACAGCGACAACATTTTGTCATTTCGTTACGTTTAAGGGGTCGAACGGGAGAAATCAGCGGATTAAACGATAATTCATGTCTATGCGAAAGATGAACACACAAAATGAGCATCCGACAAGCGCTCCTGAGGATAACACAGGATGTCTATAGGCAATCACGAAATTATCAAAATTCCGGGAGAATGACCCGCGTATATTCATTATCGAGCATTGATACTATTTTTCTCTTCAATTATTGTCATTATTGTTGTTATCTTTTACCTATTTTTGTATACGATACGCATAACGTTGAGGAACGAAAAAAATCAACGATACAAGGAAGAAGATAGAGAGAAAGAGAGAGAGAGAGATAAGGAAATGAGGAAAGATAAGCTGCACGTGCATATTTTTTTTGTTCGCTCTTTCGTTCGTCATAACTCTTGATTGATGTAATGAAATACCTTCAAAAATTTTATCAATACCATTTACATCTGTTCCGTCATCGAGGCCAACGCCGCCAACGTCGATTTCACGCTGATCCTGTTCCTGATAGGCAGAATCGCGGAACGAGCTGCACGATGACAAGAGGCTGCGAGAATCAACGAGAAATCAGTGACGTTCGAATTTCGCTTGGCTCGAGAACTTTGTGTCTTGTTGGTGAGTAAAACGAGTGAAAAAATAATAATCTCAATAATACAGAATGGTATTACAAAAAAGGAGAAAAATGGAGAAGCAACGGATGTCGATATTTGGCAATAATTGTGTCTTTGCGAATTCATTATTCTTATATATACTGAAAAATCAAAGAAACGGAGAATTCACGATCTTAAAACTTGAAATGGCGATGGGGCGAAATGCACGATTTTTCTCACCTCGTGCGTTTCGGTGGCGCGGGAGCTTGCTTCCCCTTTTTGTTCGTCGAACGCCTCATCTGCACGATACTGCTGTTGTTGGCTTTGCTCGAGAGCCCACCCATGAATGTACTGAGTTTCGTCACGGTGCTCGAGCCATCTGCAAAAAAAATCATTTTCTCTGTATTTACGAGAAAAACACGACGAAAAAATATATTCACTCCGCAGGAAATAAATGATTTCTCCAGTTACGTACCCTGAGTCAAGCCTGTGTTCGACAATTGATCGGTAACGAGAACAAGACCGTGAATATTCCCCGTGCTTCCGGTGTGCGATTTTTTGTACGACAGCATAGGAATTTCACCGCCACCCTGGAGCTGCTTTTCTACCTCTAGATTCGAGGAAACAAATATTTTCAACGCGTTCTCGAAATCATTTCGATTATCATATTATACGACTACCTCAAAAAACATTGAAAAAGCGTGTAATTTTTTCGATTCGAAAACGAATTTGTGCAACATTTATTTTTTCCATTTTTCGTATTACCCTCTGTGATACTCGATTCTTGAAACATATTTTCCAACGAATGATGTATCTCCTTGAAAGTCGGACGTTCGACGGCCAGCCATTGCCAGCATTGTCGCATGAGCTCGTAGACCTTGGGCGGACAACCCGGTGGACATTCCATGCGATATCCTTTTTCCAGCATGTGATAAACGTCGGTAAGATCGACGCCGGGGTAGGGTGACATTCCGTAAGTCGCGATTTCCCACAATAATATACCGAACGCCCAAACGTCGGACTTGGTTGAGAATTTATTGTAAGCGAGACCCTCGGGCGCCGTCCATTTTATCGGGAATTTAGCTCCCGCGTGTGCGGTATAAGTGTCGTCGCGCATTAAACGCGCCAAACCAAAATCGGCGACTTTGACCAAATGATTCTCACCGACGAGACAATTTCTCGCTGCTAGATCTCTGCGAAACAGAACGGAAAACACGATCAATCGTTAAATTCCACGGTTGATTCCCACTTTGTCCGGCGGTTTTCCAAACGAGTTGAGAGACTTTCGATAATTCGGTTGTGAGAATAAAGAAAACAAATTTTCCATTCGAAATTAAGAAAGAGGACGAAAAACACATTTTTCACCTGTGGATAAAGTTTCTACTCTCGAGATAGCTCATTCCACTCGCAATTTGGGTCGCCATGTGCATAAGGACAACGGCGTTTATTTGATGCTTGCTCTCGTTTCGCAAATAATCCAAAAGATTGCCCTTGCTCATGAATTCCGTGATAATGTAGAACGGAGGCTCTCGCGTGCAAACACCGAGCAGCTGGACCAAATTTCGGTGCTTCATCTCCTTCATTATCGCCGCTTCCTCGAGAAAATCTTTCAGCGCCATTGTGTCCTCCTGTAATCGATAAAATAATATAGGAAGCGAAACCAGGAAAGATTTTTCCACCGCAAAATTAATTCGCTCTCTTTCGGACTCGCTGCGTGAAACGTTTCTCATTAATTTATCCCTCAAATTCACCTTTAACGTTTTCACCGCAACGGTCATGTTGTATCTCTTCCAAACAGCCTCGTAAACGTCACCGTACTGTCCACCACCGAGCTTATGTCGCATGACGATGTCCGTTCGATTGATCTCCCACTCGTCGGGCTCTGAAAATCCATGAAAACAGAGTGATATCGAGCTTCGATCTCGCTCGACACTTCCGGTCATCTTGCTCACCTGGACTGAGCGGAAAAACAGTCGGTTTGTTGTGTTTCGGCGCGGGATACAAAAGCTGCGTTATCAGACCATCGGCCAACATGGAATGATGATGGACCAGCTCCGCTAACGTGTTGAATTTGCTCTCCGTCGTAACGAACATCTGAACGAGAGAATTATCGAAAAAACGAAATACACGAAAGGTTTTAATAAAAATACGAAGAAAGGGCGAAGATAGTTTTCTTTTTTTCACAAACGATTTTCAAATATTTTTTCCACGTTCGTTGAATCAATTATTATTCATCTAACGTTAATGCCGATTGCAAAAATTTAGCATCATCTTGTAGCGGATGCAGTTTGTGGAATATTTTTTATCGAGAGAAAGAAAAATGATCATTCATAGCGAAAAAACGTCGTACTTTTCCCTCGCTGTCCTCGCTGATTCTGTAATGATAAACACGGCCCTCGTAACGCAACGAAATGCTTCGCTGTCCCGGGCTGCTCTCCGATTCTCGTACGAGAAAACTCCCGTTTATGCCAGAGCTCAGGAGATATTCCGCGGCGTTTCTCGATATTCTTCCGTGATACCACGAGTGTTTCTCCAGCGAATTCACCGGTGTCACGTAATTCGAGGGTACCCAGCCAACCTGGCCGGTACTCGAGTGCGCCTCGCACCATTCTCCGCTCTTGTTGTAACTCAATATGCGAACTTGCTCACCTGAAGAAAACGCGCATAGTTGAACAAAAAAAAAGCGTTAAACGTCGCCATCGTTTTTCAAGAAATAAAATCGTTTATTCTCGTCAAACTTGGATTTCGAGATGATACCTTTTTTCAAACTAAGCTGATTCTCCCCACCGGCTTGGAAATCGTAGAGCGCGACGAACAATTGAGGATCGTCCTCCTCCTGAGCGAGAAGATTTTCCTTACTCGTCCATCTAAGTACGAATATACGTCGTCGATGTTTTATCGAGTAATGAAAAGCCTTTTTCTTATTTCCATAATAGTTTGTTTCTCGTTCGTTTGTCATTGATACACGGCGCTTGAAATTCAGAGACGAGATTTACCGCAAAAAACTATGAAAAATAAGGATTCTGAATATTTTTTATTAATCGTATTATTCCAAGATAATAAAAAAGCCATGAACGTAATATCGAAAAACGATTGTAAATTCAATATCGATATTCGTAATATCTTCATGAAATTTGGTTCTAGTTTCAAAATCAGTGTCTTGAAATTGCCGAAATGTATGAGGAAACTCGTTTTATCCGACGTATAAAAATATTATGTTGATAAACGTGTGTGCGTATCGACCTGTTGGCGGCTTCGAGAAGACCGCCGCCGGACACGTTGGTGTGAGTTTGCTGAAGATTGGACTGCTGCGACAATGACTGGACGCTGGAACCGCTGGGTGGATCTCCTTCCGGTAACGCCGGAATGTGAGGCAAGGGTCTGCTCTGTAGAAGGGCTTCTGTAAAGAAGGAACGGTCTGGTGTTTTTGCTTTAATTCTGTACGAATCCGTTATCGAAGGTGATGATTTAATTTTTATTTATATATTTTTTTATTGACGAATAACGTACTAGCTTATCGTGAGCACTAGCGGGATACATTACGCGTGTTTCGTGAAATTTTTTCACACAAAATAGCGCGTCGTCGAGAGAGGCTGGAATTGTATTATTTTTATCGTTAAATGGTAATAATTAAGTAAGCGATTAGGCTTGTTCGTTTGTTTCATAAATTCAACAATTGCCAGAATAGAAATATGTAAATCGTGCGACGTGTATGGATACAAAAAAATTTCACCGGGAGGGTAAAAACGAGGAAAAGTGTTGTTTAAATGTTCTCTCGGAAGTCTGGTACAAACATCATCTGACGATCGTAATTAATTGAAAATGCACGAAAGGATAATTAGCAAATTTCAGAGCACACGCTCTTATCGAGTGATAAACAATCGAAAGCGGATAGGAAGAAAAAAACTATGGATTTCCTGTCATTTGGCAGGAAACGAAGGGGCGGGGTGTTCAGTGTCATGCGAGCATCACCAGGCATCGTCAAAAGACGATCATTTTCAAACGAACGGAGTCTGATAATAGTGTTTAAACGAACGATTGAATAAGTGACGTAATTAATAAGCGTATTCCCATAACGCTTTTTTTTTATCACATCCGACATATCCGGTATACCGGAAGTACGAAGATAATGGTAAAATAATGACAATAATAATAATAAACTCACCACTATGTTCCGTAAATATGTTGGAGCCGATGAGTCTCGATTCCTTCGGATTTCTCGGTTGTTTACGAGCTTGTCGTACCGCTGACCCGGCAGGTATCACTCTGTCTTTCGTCTGTTGAGCACCCATAGTTTCCCTATTAGCATGCCCTCCCTCCCCCGCCACCGCCGCCGCCGCCCCCACCAATCGTCCACCCTTTAATCCTCGATAGCCTTGTATATTAATAATATATCCCTCGGCTCATCGTTTATCTCGTTTAATCACGGTACGCGTACGATCGAAGGAGAAATAATGCTTCTCCTCCGATTCACCAGGATTTATGAGTATACGTTTTTCTTTTTTCTTATTTCGTACGCTCTACGTTCACGATCGACTCCGGCGGACTTCCGGCAACCCCGTGTATGTCTCTGTATTGGTGGCTCTTGACCGTTCTACACCGGGGGTTCACTCCCACCCTCCTGCTCCGCGCACCGACACTCCGTCTCTCTCGCTCGCTTTGTCTCTACACTTCAACGCGATATCCTCTCTCTCTCACTATCATCGTGTATCGTTATCTCCGTCACGCGTCAGCTCGTGTGAATCGCGAGATATAATACCCTTCAAAATTTCTTTTAAATCTCGGCTAGACGGAACCGAGCAAATATCACCTTTCACGCGCACTCTCACTTCTCGCGAGAAAAAGAAAAAAAAGCGGTATAAAAAAACAGATACCGAACGACGACGGCAACGACGAAGCTGAACGTGTGTGTGTGTACATAGATGTACATATATATATTTATATAAACGATATATACTTGTGTCTAACGCCCCCGGTTTCTCGTTGAAAATTTTTTCACTCGTTATCGGCTTAATGAACGACTTTTTTATATCTTTGTGTTACATTGTTATATTTAAATAGACCGTGTCAGTATCGAGGGGCTCACTACCCGCAACGCCATGTTTGACAGATTTTTGACGTCGATTATTTAGTTTGGTCGGTGCATTGGCTGCGAGGCAGCGCACGACGGGGAGGAGGCTCACCGTTCTCACCGAATTGACACGAACCCCCACCCTCGTCCTCTTGCCCCTTTCTCGGTCGTACTCTGTGCGCCGCCCCGTAGACGTTGCAATTTTGCAGACGGAACGCGAATGCGCGAGAAAAAGCCCGGACGCGCCGACTCGCGGACGAATTTCGAAGCTCCTCGAGCATTGGCGGCGCGTAATATTTTGTCGTCGAGAGAGGATACTCGCTTTGCAAAATTTATATCGATGAAAGCGCCATCTGCGTGTGAAAAAGAAGAATAACGTCGATAAAGCAGTGCGATATTCCGCGAGAAGGAAGTTTAAAAAATAATCAAATTACGTTTCATATTTATTATCTCAGACTTATTCATAACATCATTCGGTAGAAAATGTGATGAAACTCTGCGCAGGTTCGGCTTGAGGAAGGTTAGATCAAAAGTTTGCTCCCCAACATCTTGTCGATAAATTGACGGTTTCGAAGCTGTTTCTCTTCATTTTTTTCGCAATATCGGCTACTTACGACGAAGAAGAGTCCAGATAGCGTATACGTGGTTATCGGATTGATCCTTCTGTGAAAAAGAAAAGAAATACTTTTTCGTTCAATGATCGAGTTATTGAATATCCATTTTCGAGTCAATTTGTTTGCGATAATTCTTCGTATTTTTTGCCTATGATTAATTTTGTTTGATAATTTTTTTTGCGTGATAGGTTAGTTTGGCTGGTAAACCAACTCGTTTACCGTGACAGTCGCGAGACAATTGCATTAATCGCGTCATTATCGTCAAACTCACGGGGATACAGCTCTCGAATGATTTTCCGTAACGTGATTTAAAGTTAGCCAGTGTATGTTTCACGTTGTATAATTGCCATGTGAGAATACGAGCGATTGTATAATAATCCACTCCTGCCGTGTCGATACTCTCGTGAAGTCTGCGCGCGTAATAATCACTTTCGCGCATCGTATGCTGTACTGTTGAAACACGAAGAAATCAATTAATGTGCAAATACACTCGTAAATTTGAGATTTCAACGTCCGCGTTCCTTAAATTACGTGTTTAATCGTCGCAACGAATTTTTACCGATCGCAAGAAGAAGTTTCCTGGTAAAACCGGAAGTGTCGTCTCTTATCGCATCTTCGATGCCTCGCTTGGATATTCTCTTGTACTCGATGAAAACCTCGCGGAGGTAATTTTTCGGATGATTCAGAAAGATCCCGAAAAATCGTGACATGAATGTACCTTATTAATAAACATTGCCGATCGAAGGATGCGATCGGTGAAAGTTTTGCGTTACAAACGAAAACATGTTGGTGGTGAAATAAGCAAATCGTCAAGACGAAGCCGCAAACAAAAGAGAGGGAGGGGGAGGGAGAGAGAGAGAGAGAGAAATAAGCGACATTAAATACACCTGAGGCGAGAAGACTGCGAGCATCCGCAGGTACGCCCTGATAATCGCCATCCTCGGTCCAGTTGCATTCGCCCTTGAACAGAGGAACGAGAAGACACCTGAAGTTGGCCGAGATGCGGCTTACCACGTCGTTGATGAGAGATTTGTTGTACACTACGATGATTGCAAAAAAAAGAGAAAAAAAAGTCCCTAAGTCGCCGCTGATAATTACAATGCAAACCTGATTTTTTCCTACCTTGGTTTCCCGAAATAAAAACATTAACAAAACACAAATCAAAGACTGCAGTGTAAGACAAAGTAACGTGAGGGAAAAAATGCAGTAAAAAACAAATTTTTTTTTTCGGAACGATAGAAAGACACGACCTACGTGATTCGTAAGATTCAGCCACGGTGTGATAATATGTGCAGTCTTGCACATGATTGACAACATCAATGATAACTTCGTAGTCGATTTCGGGCATCGATAATGCCTCGTGCAATTCTTCGGCGATACGATCAGACTCCTGCATAAGCAGTGGAGCGACGAGCCTCCCGAGGCCTCTCGACAGCTTTTTTTTTACGTCGTCCACCAATTCACCACCGGATAGATCGCGGTACTTTGCCAGAGTTGACTTTATACCTCTCGATTGCAAATGAGTGACAATTTTGACGACGGTTCGCTCGTCTAGGGATGAATTATTCCCCCAGATGGCGTTCATTAGCTGTTTCGCCTCCGATTCTAGAGGAATCTAAATAGAGATGACGAGGTGTTGCATTTCGTGTGAGAATGCTCCCTATTTTCCTTAATTTTATCACGATGATTCAAACACGCAATTACTGGATGATTTTTTGGATGATTATTCCGACATTACCGAGGCAATTCATTCATGAAATATCTTTTGTGTATGCACTTTGATGCTGACGAAAATAAATTCAAAGGGACTATTTTTACGAGGAATACTCGATTATTATACAGAGTGTCCCAGAATTAAGGATCAATGAATTAGACGAGAAGATAAACGATGAAATTTTGACTCAAAAAGTCTATAAGCATTTTGTCTTTTGATGAAACCCTGCCAAACAGTTTTGGAATATTTATACTTTTCTCATCGGAATTATCCTCAATTCCCGTCGAATGAATCTTTCATTTCGTACTCACAGAGTCTCTTCCTGCATGGCACACGATGATAGCGGTACCAAAAACGAGAAAAAAAAGAGCGGACTTGAAGCGCGTCGCCATATTGATTTGTACGATCGCGATACGAACGTTGAATCGACAATGAAAATTATTTGACTCGAAAAAGATTTCGGGCACAGTGTGTCGAATTGCAAAAAAATGTCGTTATATATGCTAATCGCGCCGCGAAGTCTGTGCAGTCATGCGTGACGATGTATCGTCTTGCGTAAATTAAGGACAAAAATGCTTCGATTAGATTAGAATAACAATAGATATATAGCGACGAGACGATAAGCGTCAGAAAACACACGAATTGAAATGACAAACGTGCTGTTTTTATTCGCGAACGAAATTTTTGTTATCAGTTAAAAAGAAATGTAATCTACGAACAATACAACTTGGAACTCTCGCGTAATAATAATAATAATAAGAGGAAAATGAATAATCTGCTGCAACATAAAATGTTTAGAGATGGAAAAAAATAACTTGTATAGTGGATAAGTGGCAACGAGAATCTCTCAATTTTTTCCCATAATTTCTGTTTCAGTGCCGAAAAACCAGCACTTTCTTCATCGAAGCCTTTAACCTTCGACCCCGCCGCCATTTAGATCTGGCGCCCCGATCGCCCTCTCCCTCAGTTGCAAGTGAAATTGCCGACGTGTCTTTCCTCAAAACTATCTTACCCACTGAGTGTGTGTGGCACTCTCTTTTTAGTACTCACTTTGGCTCGCGACAGATGTCGCTAACTGTTGAATCTCAAAAGGGACCGCGCGAGAATTTTGTACCGACGATCGTCGATGTTGGCAAAACTAAAAAATGGCGCAACCGCGCATATAACTCCACTAGAAGCCTCCCTGCTCGAAAATCATGTATTCGAGGATCTCAGGATGTATATCTCGATAACCCATTTGAAACATTGGGGCGAATAATTTTCTCGATAAAAAAAATACGATAGAAATATACCTTGTACCGCAGTTGACGAAAAAAAGTTCATTATCGTCTATGAAAATATAACGTTATTCAAAAAATCCTCCTCGCCGCACAGGGACATGAAGGTATCGCGAGATTGCGCGATAAATTGTGCCCGCCATGTTGTTGATGTATCACGTGACACAAAAGCAGCGACGAGGGAGAGCGCAGAGCGGAGAGAGGTGAATGCGCCGGGTCAAATTCTCGAAAACGGGGAAAGTCGACGAGTAAAATTTTCAAGCGTTTGTTAATTTTTAAAAAATACTATTCACGTGTTATTAAAATCGATCGAGCGGTCGGGATTCGCGTGGGTTTAGGTATATCGTCATGGATCCACGAAAATTGACGGAATTGCTTCGAGCTACGATAGATCCGGCCCAACAAAAGCAAGCCGGAGAGCAACTCGACCAGGTGAGAGGTCCTGGGCTCTCGTGCCACGGGCGAAAAACGTGCTCGGACAGCCGGGCGGGACTAAAATCTGCACGACTCGATGCCAGCTCGCTCAAACGTGGTTTCGAGATTCCCTTTTTCGTTTTTGCCACGAACCTTCGCTCCTTCGCACCGTGCGTGATCGGGAAAGATCGATTGAAAAAAAAAGATAGTCCTCCCAATTCGCGCGATCGCGAAAAGTAATCGAAAGATGCTACATGTTTTTCGCACTCCCATTCTCGACTCGCGCGTTTTACAACCTCGCGATTCACGCAACGTGGAGCCCCGATGAAGATATGCCAAAGTCTCGTGGGTCTCTCGATTCTTTAAATGTGAAAAAAAATCGCCCCGTGTCATTTCGATTTCCGCGATATCGCATCGTTACGATATTTTTTCCATACTTCGATCGACCGGAAACACGTTATTCCAACTCGATTTAGCAATTATTTTCGTACACTTATACAACTCTGCCAACTACAAAATCATCATTTTGCATGACTCATGATATCTTATATTTGCTTTTACGTTGCAACGAGAATACGCAATTTCTCAATGGGATATTAAGCTCTTTCGTATTATCGCAGGCTGGAATACGTTTCCGCCAGCAGGACGGCGAAAAATCCATCATTTTCTATGAATGATTTTTCTTTTTCCCTTTTCAGATTCACAAAATTATCGGCTTTGCTCCTACACTTTTGCAAGTGGTCATGTCAGCTGAGGTCGAAATGCCTGTCCGACAGGCCGGTAGGTATCGAATTTTGCTGTATTTTTTTAGGAAACAAACGTTTTATTCCCGTTCCATTCGAATTTCGTTTACGAGAGCAGTTGATGCATGTCGCGAGACAATGTAAAACGCCAGTCACTCTGTGAAACTTTGCCAGATGTTGAAACTTTCTTAAACAAATTTAGAATCCAATTTTAGTGAGGAAGGAGTTTTGATACAACGGAGATCAACCGAAATGAAAACTTTTCTTTTTTCTTTTTGAATTTTTGCACATTTGCACATTCTTTGTTGCACTTTTTAGCAACACTGACTTTTTGTTGGCAATCGTCGATAAAAACCTCACGGAATTTTGTAGTATAAAGAATAATAAATATTGAGTTTACGTTATTTTGCGGTAGATAATGTGCGATGAAACTCGCTGCGTTGAAACACGGTTTCTTTATTCCAATTTTTGTTTACTCTCTTTTCAGCATTTCAAACTTTTTAAACACCGTGAATTTCGTAATTGTAATAATGTCAATAGAGAAATTTTCACTCTAGTTTCATCACGATCCTATGACTCAAACTTTGCCACGGAATGTCAAGGTCGTAATAACGAGTTTCGCAATTCGATGCAATGGATCGTGAAAAAAGGTTTTTGCATTGTTCGCGTTATTCCCCTGTGGTGCGATTTTTCGGTGCTGAACGTCATGAATATGGCGAACGAATGGAATGAGAAAAAAAAACTCAAATCCTCCATTTAGATCGAAATTTTTCGAGAAAAATAAAAATCGTCGTGACTCTCGTATCTCGCTCGAGTTACAAAAACATGTGTAGATCGTTGCATTGTTATTTTTTCATACGTCAGGTGCCATTTATTTGAAAAATTTAATAAGTACAAAATGGGCGGACCGCGAGGCGGACAATGGACCAGTCCCGTTTAGTATTCACGAGCAGGATCGCGCGATGATACGTGACGCGATTGTCGACGCTGTCGTACACGCGCCCGACCTCATAAGGTAAAAAGAACGGTGAAAAAACGTATACATATATCGTGTGAGATCTTTATTTTTATTAATTCTTTTTTCTTTTCACCAACCGAGTTACAGCGTGACCTATAATGACTCTTGGTACGATTTACAGAGTACAATTCGCCGTCTGCATAAGCAACATCGTGAAACACGACTTTCCCGGACGATGGACGCAAATCGTCGACAAAATTACGATTTATCTACAGAATCCGGACGCTTCGTGTTGGCCGGGAGTTTTATTGGCTCTCTATCAACTCGTCAAAAATTTCGAGTTAGTTCAGCCTCATGACGAATTACTTACTTCGTTTCATTTAGTTTTTCTCTCTCGTTCTCTTTATCTCGTTTATTACAACGAGGAAGATTTATTAACGATGAAACATAACGCAGGTACAAAAAAGCCGAAGAACGAGGACCTCTCAACGAAGCAATGAATTTACTATTTCCGATGATTTATCAATTGATAATTCGACTCTTACCCGATCCTTCGGAACAATCCGTACTACTTCAGAAGCAAATACTCAAAATATTTTTCGCTATAACACAGGTATGTCGTCGAATTTTTGACCAATTGCGTAAAATGATTTTTCGATATCCGTATAAAAATAAATTGGGGTAAAAATATAACGATTATCTAAAACAAAGTTGTAACAAAATTTACCGTACGATCAAGGCTAAACATTTCGATAAGTAACATACATAACTTTTGCTCCGTTAAAACACAATCGTTGAATTTCTATGGACCATGTAATCTTCATCCACGCTACCTTAAATCGACCTCCACTTATCTTTGCTCGATGCTTTTCGTTTGCCGCAAAAACGCAGAGTCGCTTGTTTAATGATTTTGCGAGGAATATAAAAAGTGTAATAAACACAAAAATCGTGTCGAGCGCAGCGTATCAAGATGCATGACGGAGCACAAGCTGCGCTTGAGTAACGCGAAAATTGCGACGACGAGGGATGTCGAAAAAGAGAATGTTGCAATTTCATAAAAAAAAAAAATCTTTCTCGTGCATACACTCACGGATATCACCGAAATGATTCTTTTTTTTTTCAAATCTCCGTCCGCAGTACTCGCTTCCGCTGGATCTCATATCCAAAGAAGTGTTCTCCCAGTGGATGGACGTTGTGCGACAAGTCGCAGACCGGCCAGTGCCACCGGAAGCCAGCAGGCAAGACATCGACGAGGACGAACGTGGCGAGTTACCATGGTGGAAGTGCAAAAAGTGGGCGCTTCACATACTCCACAGAATGTTCGAACGGTAAGAACGAGGGAGATGATTTTGTCTCAAAGTTTTCATGGAATTTTTCGAAATAATCGCATCTTTTTCGTTCAAAATGTCCCGCCGACGAATTTCAGTTACGGAAGTCCCGGAAGCGTAACGTCCGAGTACAAAGAATTCGCCGAATGGTATTTGCAAACCTTCAGCGGTGGTATTCTCGAGGTGCTGCTGAAAATTCTCGATCTTTACCGACGAGAAGTTTACGTATCGCCGAGAGTGGTTCAACAATCGATCAATTACATCAATCAAGGGTGAGAAAAGATTCGTTAGAAACCTACGATTAAATTGATGTACGTAGAAATTGTCACGACGAAAATACACAAAATGATTTTTCGCAGCGTGAGCCATGCTTTTTCATGGAAATTTCTGAAGCCTCACATGTTCGAGATAATAAGAGACGTGCTCTTCCCGATTCTCTCGTACTCCGCTGCCGACGAGGAACTCTGGAACAACGATCCTTACGAGTACATTCGCGTGAAATTCGGTAAAAATCAATCGTTTTCTTCGCTCTGTTTTTCTCATTTTTCTCCTCGCCCGAGTTGCTCACCGAGACTCGTGTATTTTTTATTTTTTCGGTTTTCAATTTTCCGTAGACATCTTCGAAGATTTCGTGTCGCCGGTAACCGCTGCCCAAACATTGCTTCATTCCGCTTGTAAAAAGCGCAAAGGGATGTTGCAGAAAACGATGCAATTTTGCATGGAAGTACTGACGAGTCCGAACGCCGATCCGAGACAGAAGGATGGTGCTCTTCACATGGTCGGCAGTTTGGCTGATATATTGTTGAAGAAAAAGATTTACAAAGAGCAGATGGAGAAAATACTCGTGCAATACGTATTTCCGGAATTCAATAGCTCTCACGGTCACATGAGAGCCAGAGTGAGTATATTTGATCAACGTGCGACTAAATTTTTGGCCAAAAGTATCGAAAAATGCGATTTTACGTTTGCGAAGTACTTTTTTTTTCCTCAAATTGTTCATAAATCTTTTCGAACGTGTCGATCCCACCGGCATCTCGCGTTCTCGCTGAGTTTTGGTTGATTGTTTGCTAAACATGTTCGATTAATTGAATCTCGTCAAAAATTCTTCAGATTTGAATTTTTTTCTGTTTCTGTCTACAAAATTATAAACAGCGCTTCTCTTTATCCTCCGGTTTGCGCTCCGTCTTTTGTCTGATTCGAAATTAAAGGGAGAAAATCATTTTGACTTTTTTTTTCCACGAAATTTGCGTCGCAGGCTTGTTGGGTTTTGCACTACTTTTCCGACATAAAATTCAAACAAGAGCAAGTATTGTACGAGGCCATAAGATTAACGACGAACGCTCTGCTCACCGATCAAGATCTGCCGGTCAAAGTCGAAGCCGCCGTGTGCGTTCAGACCCTCTTAAATTCCCAGACGAAAGCTCAAAAATACATCGAACCGATGATAAAGCAAATAACTCTCGAGCTTTTGAACATAATAAGGGAAACGGAAAATGACGATCTCACGAACGTCATGCAAAAGATCGTTTGCACTTATACGGAGCAGCTGATGCCGATCGCTGTTGAGATTTGTCAACATTTGGTGAGTAGAAATTAATCGACATTCTATTATTTTCGGAAAAAAAAATTCGATGAAAAATGCTTTTTTTTTTCAATAAATTCATCGAAACGCGAGAAACAAAAAAATAAGATCAACTCAACGCGGTAAAATGGTCATTTTGCGATGATATTAAGATGATTTTGTTTCGCTCCAGGCTGCGACGTTCAGCCAAGTTCTCGAGACCGACGAGGGCAGCGATGAGAAGGCAATAGCGGCGATGGGCCTGCTGAACACGATCGCTACGCTTTTGTCGGTCATGGAAAAACAACCGCAGATAATGGCGCAATTGCAACCGACCGTATTGCAAGTCATTGCTCATATTTTCGGCCAAAGCGTCATCGGTAAGACCAGATTGCACTTTAATGACATTCGAAAAACGCAATTTTCACGACACTACGGATTTTATTTTATTACACACGTCGACAAATAATTCTGTAATTGAAAAAAAAAGTCGTTCGAGTCGCGCCGAAACGATCGAAGATCGACAAAACAAAGCGATTCTAAAAAGTGAAAAATATCAATGAAAATGTCGAAAATTCAGTGTTTTTGCAATCGATTTTGTTTCTCACCGATTGTTCTCGTCAATTTCGACGAATGGCGGATTACATATTTTTGATTTTGGATTTTATAGAATTTTACGAGGAGGCCATGTCATTGGTGTACGATTTAACGCGTAAAACGATTTCCGAAGATATGTGGAAGGTATTGGAGCTTATGTATCAGCTTTTCCAGAAAGACGGTTTTGATTATTTTACGGATATGATGCCAGCGCTTCACAATTATATTACCGTCGACACTCCCGCGTTTTTATCCAATGAAAATCACATATTAGCCATGTTCAACATGTGTAAAAGCGTGAGTATGATTTTTCCGCCGGAAAACGCGAAATCCTCGTATTCGTCATCGATTTTACAAGAAATTTTCTCACTTGCGTTCAATCGCAGATACTCACGGGCGACGCTGGTGAGGATCCCGAATGTCACGCCGCCAAATTACTCGAAGTCATCATTCTCCAATGCAAAGGTCACATAGATCAGGTAATCCCGTTTTTCCAACTTCCGTCTTTGTACTTTTCGTTATTTTCGTCATAAAACACGAAAAATGGAGAGAAGAAAACGTTCAATGTACGTTTGTCCACTGAAAACGACAGATTCTTCAAAGTTGAATTGAAGATTGCTTGCTTTTTGCGGGGTATCTTGAATAACGTTTGCTAAAAATGTTTTTTGTTTTGTTTTTTTTTTTAATTTTTAATTCCGTTTGTCTCAGTGCATACCCTCGATGGTGCAATTGGTCCTCGAACGTTTGACGCGAGAAGTCAAGACGTCGGAACTCCGCACAATGTGTCTTCAAGTCGTGATCGCCGCTTTGTATTACAATCCCGCTCTGTGTCTCGAAGTTATGGACCGTCTTCAAGGGACATTGGGACAATCGACCGAGCCAATAGCTTCGCACTTTATCAAGCAATGGATACACGACACGGACTGCTTCCTTGGGTATGGCAGATTTTTCGTTATTTTTTCAATTCTTTTTCCGAAAAAATTACAAAAGTGAAATCCATAAACGATTCTGATCAAAAGTACACGTCAAATATTGCAAAAAACATTATCCGAGTTACGGTGAGGATATGGTTGTGCAATATATCGATAAAATCAGCACTTATATAATCGATTCCATAAATTCATAATAAAAATCCCGATGAATCATTATTTTTTCTTATTATTATTGTCTTATTATTTAGTTTTTCAATCTAACGCGAAATATCATACGAAACGAAAAAGTTCTATGAATCTGGGAATAGCTTTTTTCGAAAATTAAAAAAAAATCCCAAGCATCGCGAAAATCATCAGAGTGGAAAGTTTGAGAATGAAAAATAAACATTTTTCCCAAACTTTGTGTATTCTCGGAATTTGTAGACTGCACGATCGTAAGCTCTGCGTCCTCGGACTCTGTACCCTGATCAGCATGGGTCAAGCGATACCTCCGGCCGTTAACGAATGCGCCCAACAAGTGATACCGTCCCTGATATTGTTGTTCGACGGTTTGAAGAGGGCCTACGCGGCGAAAGTCGCCGAGGGCGAGGAAGAGGAAAACGAGGACGAAGAGAGCGACATCGAGGAGGGTAATTACGCAATACAAAAACGTCCAAAATTTTTCGTCATTTTTTGACAGAGTCGGTTGAGTCGGCCCTCTAAAATGTTTGCCATTTTTTTTCCAGTTGAGATAGACGTTCCAACTTGTGCTTATTCTCTCCGCAATCGTTGAGGCTTCAAAATGCCGTTTGGTTCATGTAGATATCTTGATTTTTCGATTTTTGGCAGATTTTTAAAGTGGAACCATCGATTTTTGCCAATTTTCCCATATCGATTTTGAGGGTGAAGCAATTTAGCTATCGACATGAAACTTTCACCGTTTTTTAAGTCTACTCGAGGGCTTTTCGAAACACCCCCAAAAAATCTGTAGCGTGGTTTGAAACGTAGTTATGGCCTTTTGAAATTTCGGCTTTTCGACGATTCTGGACAAGTGACAAAAAATGACGAAATTTTTTTTTTCTAAACTGACGCATTTCAGAAGTTTTGTCGTCGGACGAGGACGAGATCGATGATGCTAGTCAGGAATATCTCGAAAAGCTTCAGGACAAAGTTGACAAAGCTTCTTCGCAACACGGCGTTAACGTCAATTCCCTGATCCTCGACAGTCACAGATCCGACGACGACGAGGACGATGATTCCGATTACGAGGGCAACGAGGAGACGACCCTCGAATGTTACATCACACCTCTCGACTTTGACGAGAACAATCAGGACGAATATGTTGTGTTTAAGGAAGTTATGCAAAGTAAGTCCACAATCCGTAACGCCAATTATCAAATGACGCCCTCTCTCGAACGAATCGCGCACTTTCGCGGCGGGTAATTCAGTTCCCACGGAATTCAGGATTGAAAAATCAAAAAAAAAAGTAAAATCAGTGCAAATATGTGAAAAAAAATATTCTTCGATCGTTGCTGACGACCTTTGATCCGCAAAAATCACAATCTTTTTTTCCCTCAAACGAGTGCACGAGGATTTTTTCCTCCTTGATATTTCTCGTCCGAAGCGATCGGTATATAATCGTCGTCGTTTTCTCGTGAATCCAAAGACATCGAAAGGACAGACCAGGTGTGGTACAGAGCTCTGACTAGCCATTTGACGCCCGAGCAACAGAAAGCCCTCCAGGAAGTGATACTCCTGGCGGATCAGCGTAAAGCGGCTCTCGAAAGCAAAAGAATCGAACAGAGTGGCGGTGAGTGATCGAATGTCGTTTCTCCTCCGTTCAATTTTCCTCCTCGACTTTTAGTCACAAAAAAGACGTCACAAAAAACTGTTCGAAATCGAACGATCCCTTTTCTTCATCTCGTTTTCATTGTTATTCCGCAGGTTACGCGTTCCACTCTCAGACTGTGCCCACCTCATTTAATTTCGGCGGTACTCCGTTAGGTCGATAAAGAATCTTGAACATTTCTATATTAGGTAATAAGTAATTAAAGAAATTATAACAGCAAACAAACGAAACGACAGGAGGAGAGAAAAAAAACCACTGGGAAGCTAAAAGTTGAAACGAACGAAACGATGAATTTTGAATTGAAAAGGGGAAAAAAAACGAAAAAAAGAAGAAAAAAACACTCGTAGTACGCGACTGCAATATTCGACCACCTCGGAGACAATTGCGCATTTCCTATTTACCTACTATTTTTGTGTAAAGTTTAAATTGTATATTAATCACCGCACCTCACAACGAGATCGAAGTTGTTAAACAAGATATTATCGTGGCTATATCGTCGAAGTTTAGTGGAAAAAAAAAACAAAACAAAAAGAAAGGCGAATCGTGTACCTTAGCCCTGTGAAAAGTAATCCTTCGATCGAAAGCAGCTTTGTCCGAGGGACAGGGTCGTGTTTTCTTTTACATAAAAATAAGCTTTGGATACTAACTTATTTTTCAATCGTATGTATATATGTATGTATACTCGTACGTAAATAATTGTCTGTATACGTACATATATACGTGTGTGTATATACAAACACACACACACACAGACACACACTTTTTTTCGTTTCCTTTCGGAACTCTTCCCAATTTAGTACAGGACGCCGTCCGTACGCGCAACATTATCGAAGCTTTGTACTGAAAATGACGACGAAAAAAAAAAAAAAACCAAAAATCAAAGAGGAAGAAGAAAAACACGAGCGGAAAGTTGGCCAAGTCAGCATCATCGTCCACCGTACTTCGCACTGGGAACACACGTCTTATACGCGTCGCATACACTTTATAAATATCTCGTTTCTTTCGTCGAGCAGAATTATGATTTTTATGCCGATCATACACGCAGCCGAGGAGAAAACGATGAATAACATCTCCCCTTTACTTTGTATGACGTTTGTTAAAGAAAAAAAAAAGAATGTGTTAAATTGTTGGTATAAATATATCGAGAAGCTAATTTTTATGAAAAAAAAACAGATATATATCATCGCAAATTTGTTTCATCTTTATTCGCTGCTGCAGGAAACTCGGGGACGCCTTTTGAGGATCAATCACGCGTACAGTGTCCGCAAAACGGAAGTTTAATGAGAATTTCCGTGCACTTTGGCGATATCGCGAAAATCCGATAGAAAATTAAGAGCATCCGAGATGTTGACATTTTCGAAAATGCACTGGCATTTTTTTTCGAAATTTTTAATTTCGTAAAAATGACCGAAGATCGAAAATGATCGTTGGAAATTTCCGATTTTTGTTTTTTACTCAAAAAGGCCCGCGTTCAGCATCTTGGATACGATTGACCCGCGAAATTCTCATTTATGGACGTTTTTCTCGAGACTTTGTAGAATTTCATACATCCTTAATCCTGTTTGAAAGAATCTGCGAACGAAAGTTCGCGCGTAATAAAAGGCGAGAGCGAAAGTCCGTAAATCGTTAATTTTATTATACCGAAACCTTTACATTTGTTACACGTAGATCGAGGATTTAAGCATATTTTGTTGTCACCTGTTATATGATCCCCGTGGCTAACGCGAGTACCGTAATGTTATTACGTTAAAAACACGGAAAAACAAAAATTCGAAATGGAATAATGCGAGTATACAAAATTACGAGAATCGTTGCGCGACTCTCTCTGAGATCCGTACGTACACGTGTTTCTTTTCTTTCTTCTTTCCTCAAAACTTTTGTCGTCGTTCTTAGCTTTGCGGGCGAAACAAGCGATTCCCAAATAATTTTTTCGCGAACAATTCCATCCCTGATTGAAGGAATTTTTCGCTCATATATATATTTAATTTCTTCATTCATATATGTATATTTATTTATTTTATTCTAAATTTCTTTGCAATTCATCAAAAATCGCTCGAATTTGTGAAATTCGCGTAGACAGATATCGCATAGAATTTGAAACATTCTTTTGAGCAATTGCGAAAAGAAGAAGGAAAACAGCATCCCGGAGCTCAAAGATCTCGGAATCGTTTTTGTCTTTACTTTTTCTGTATCGAGAAAATGTCACGTTTCCGCAACGATGTTTCGTCGAACGGCAATGCTCTGTGCATCACCCGCCTGGTCCTTAATTTTCTCGATCTTTATTCCCCTCGTTCACAAATAAAAATGGTCCAGCGATTGACATTTTTCTAACATGAATTAATAATGAAAGAGCGTGGCTCGACGTGTGTGACGAACGCAGGATTTCGCGACGTTAATCACGAAGAAAAAGAAAATCCCACGTTCTTTCCGAATCACACGAAACCTCGGTAATCTATATACCTTTTTTTTTTCGTTTCCTCGCACTTCAAAGACCCATCAAAGACTAAACTACGATTTCCGCTCCGGTTACCGTAATAATAATCGTAACGCCGTTTCGGGCGCGTCAATTTTGTTTTCGTCCACTCGCGCGTTGCGAAAGAAACGAGACAACTACCTCCATCCTCCGTGGCCCGGCATCGAGCATAATTAATAAATGTATTCGAACGTTCACTCGCAACAGTCATTTATTCGAAAATTCTTATTCATTGATTGTGCTCTATATCAATTATTTACGGTAAATAATAATAAAAATCATTGAAATTATCTAAACGATAACGAGTCACGAGACATCGCCTGCACGATTTTTCCGTCTTTCCGTCTAATTTATCCACAATAATATTAATTATAATAATAATAATAATAATAATAATAATAATAATATAACAAGAGAACCGATATTCGGACAATTCGTGAAGATTTCGTAAAGATTCAGAGACGGCGAATAATGCAAATCACAGAGTACACGAACAACGTCCGACGTCGTGAAAGTTCATTAACCGATCGTTCGAATAACGATGATTTATGCTGATTATTGTTCGCAATAGAATCGATCGCTGTTTCTTCGTATGACGATAATATAAAGTGTCCCAAGTACGCGCGACTGCAACGATAGCTGCGTGTACAAGCGCATGAGCGATTTGCATTTGCGCTTCGTATTATCCTACCGCGGTGCTTGAGAAATAGTTCTTTTAATAGATACATATACATACACGTGTACACACACATATATATATATATATACACACACGTGAGTGCACATTAGGTTTCATTCTTGGGCAACATTTTTTTCGTCTTGTTCGAGCTGAAAAAATGATGATACATATGAATTAAGAGAGTAATCTTTACGTCAGTCATAAAACTCCAGCTGAATAACAGACATGGCTGGTTGAAATGTTGCATTTTCCATTCGAGAGACATAGGAAAAGCAGCATTTTTGCCATTGGCGGAGTTTTCCAATAAGCCAAGTCCGTCGGCGAGTAACGATGTTCTCAACTCGCGCGAAAGCACCTTTTCGATACTCATTTCCGGTTTTTCCAACTTGTACGAGAGAAGAAAAAAAAAATGTTGCCCAAAAGCGAGGTATCCTACGGTATATACAATATCGATAGAATCTAGACTAATCAAGAGCAAGGATAAAGGAATACGAAATTTCTGGAGATCGTGGTCTGTTCGACTCTGGGTGGCGCGAAATCAACGATCCCTCGACGAAGATCGTCGACGTCGATCTTTGCATACTTGCCCAGGCCAGCCGTACATTGCGCCAGCGATGTACCCAGAGATTTGAATTTCATGTTTCACTTTTCTAAATTCTTTCTTTATTTGACGTTATATTCCTTCAGATCGCGAACATCGAATAATCCGAACAACAAATGGTAATTCAATCTAGAAAAAAAGGGAAAAGAAAAAACAACGAAAGTCTCTGTTCTCGCAAATGTTTTCAATCTTTTCGTGTGTCGTTTCTCTTTTCGGGTGCGCGTTTGTTACTTTCTCTCTCTCTCTCTCTCTCTCTCTCTTTCGTTTTATTAGGCAAAAGCATAGAATACTTGATGGATGAAATGTCTGGAGGCCTGGCAAGATGTAAAGAACGTAAGTATGTATAACGCGGATTTACACGAGACAACGAGGCCACAATATCGTCCCTCGTTATTCCTGTTTTTCGTAGTATCATCATTTAATGCGAGTCTCCGTAGTAACGTGTACAATGTTGCTTTACCGGCGATGTATCACTTGAGACATCGTTCAAAGTAAACAGATCCTACGTAACCGCCGCGCATCGCTTTGGCTACATTTTGCTCAAACACACGACGATTGTTCTGTAAAACCTCCGCTGCCTCTTTGTTCAGCGGATCTTCCGGATTTGGTTCCTGGCGGTCGTACAATTCGCAGTGTCAATAAACGTCGCAACAAAACTCGAACGTCGTATTATTTGAAAATAAACTTTAGAGGAAACATTTTTTCATGCGGCAAAGACGATCATGAATTATTTTTTATGTAAAGCGTCAAAGCTTTCAAAGATTGCAACGCAGGGAAGAAATTTATTTCCCTTTATTTTTGACGTCAGCCTATCTCGATGTTTGGACTCATTTTTTTTTAACAATTGCACAATTTGTGACGTTGGTAAGTGTAAAAAAAACTAGAAATTGATAAGAGTCCAAGGGAATGGTAAACTTTGGAAACTTTGTGGTTGTGGTTTTTTTTTTTTGGAAATTAAAGAAAAAATATTTTGT
This sequence comes from Heteropelma amictum, assembly GCA_959613375.1. Lineage (NCBI taxonomy): Eukaryota > Metazoa > Arthropoda > Insecta > Hymenoptera > Ichneumonidae > Heteropelma > Heteropelma amictum. The sequence continues at coordinate 3,576,764 of OY390722.1, read as the reverse complement.
ATCTGCAGCTGTACTCACCAGGAAAAGATACTGTAGTCCGTAGACTATGGAGTTGATGGTTAAAACGGGCTTCCAGTCTTCTCTGAGGATATTCAAACACACGTTGCCTTCTAAATCGATATTCGGATGATAAACTTGCGTTTCGCATTTGACCTTTGGAGGTTCGTGCGGGTAATTCGGGCCGACTTTAAAACTAAATACAAATCTTCCGCATCTGTAAAAACCCTGAGGAGAAAAGAAACGAGAATAAACGAGACACGAAAGGATTGTAAAAAAAACCCTGATGTGGACGCATTTGAAATTAGTCATTGTCCTTGAAACGACGATACGAAACAATGAAAAGGTACGAACTCACCTCGTCGGGGCAGATGATCAATTTAAAACTTAGCAAGTCATCGGCGTCGGGAAACTCTGCGCCGCATGTTTTTGGAAGATTGAGCTCATTTATATCTGGTAGAAAGTCAGTATGTTAACGAAAGCGCAATAACATTTGACAGGCCATTGTGATTATAGAAGAAAAAAAAAAGAGAAATTTATTGACGCGTTACGATCGATCGTATGTCGCAATCGAGATGCAAAGGGAGCGAGGCAGAGTGGATTTTCGATAATGCGATTGACTCGCTTGATACCGTTATTCGTTCTTTGAGCGTTTCTGATGTGAAAAATTTCGACGTGTATACATACACACGCGTTCAATTACCTTTTGTGATTCTCAGCTGTGCGGCCGATGCCTTTTTCTGCGTTCCTGACTTTGGTGATTCGCCATCTTTTTTCGCTTGTTTCAACGAAAATAATTTGATCATGTTAGGCTTGTGAGCTTAAACGCTGTGTAACGAGGCATACAAATGACTTTTTATTTAGACGCTTCGTCGTATGGTTATTCGCGCGAGAACAAAAAAAATTGTCTTACTTATTTACGAGAAAAAAAAACAACCTAATAAATTTTTTCACAAAGAGTATAACGATAGACGGAACGCGGTAACACCTCGCCTTCGACTGCAGTCACGGAGTTGACGGAGCGACCTCTTTTGTTTTTATTTCTACTCTCGGGCAAACTTCTTTTTTGACGTGTTACTTGCGGTCACATGACCGTTGATGATGAACTGCTCTCATAATAATAGTTTTTTGGCAGCGAAGAGGAATGTGTTGAGAGATTTTTATCACACAAACGAATTCGTGTTGGTTGATCTTTCGGAAATTGCGGCGGAATGTCATTAGGTCAATTTTGTATTGTAATCTTTTCACTCTAGCGAACGTCGCGCCAAAAACCAACGTGCTGACAAAAGTGTAAAAGATAGTTGCGGATTTTCAATGAAGAGGGCGCTTGCGTTGCAACCTGTGGCGCCCTCTGCTCCTACGCAAGTATAACCACAATTTGGTCCGAGATTTTGTAGGTTTTTAAGAAAAGTGACGAAATTGTTCTATTTCTATGAATAAATTGTACGTACGAAATTGTTGGTGTCTGACATTTGACGAGATTTATGACGACGAAAATATAACAAATTATTTATTCAATACCGTGTAAAATTCATCGTAAAATGCGAGCGAGTTGATTTTCGGTGTATTCACTCTGCAATAGTTATTCATCAGTGTAACATGGCCGATAGCAGCCGGTAGTTGGGATCCTGAATTTTCCTTCAGGAGAAACGATTACAAATACAAATATAAATACGATTCCATCATTTTTTTCGTATATGACAATTGAAGCATTTATGAATTCACAATGGCTCATCAGTTATTGTCATCGGCTAGTAAAATAGAAAGGTTGATATTAAATTCCGTACAAAAGGGTCGTCTCGATCATCACCAGGTGAGAATCGCATTTATCACGCGCTTAACCTCCATGTCGTCAATGATATAACAAGTAGCGCGCGTTCGATCGATCGTGTTGATAAAATATTGCATCAATTTGTGTCATGATATTTCAATCTTTCTTCAACGTTCTTTCGCGAATTTATCACAATCTTAACCTCACTTTCCCTCAAGATATTACCTTGTCACCAAATGATAAGCACACCAAACGCGCTTATCGCGCATGTATTTCAACGGATTTCCATCGGTCAAGTCGATCGCAATTTTCTTCTATACATAAATTTAAACATCATTCAACGTCAGTGTCAAATAATCGTATTGTTACTGCGATATCAATCCAGCAAAATGAATATCATCGGCACGCTTCATAATTACATAATCGCTGCGAGAACACCGGTCGGTCGATTGTCAAAATGAAAGTTTTTCCTCCATTTGTGTTTTTTGTTTTTTTCAAGCTTTACCGAACGCTGTCTTGTTTGAAAAATGCCTCTCGTCTTACGTTTTTGGAGCGAATTCAACAAGAATGGAGGCTTTTCACGGAAAAACCTCCAAAGGGCTTTGAAAAGTTTTTCAAGCCCGGAGCCAGAGAGCCACCCAAGAAACCCGAGGCCAAAGAGGCCAAAGCTGCGGAGACCAAACAGCCTCCTCCTTCGTCGGGTCCTAAACAAAACATGAATCCTTTTTCCTTTGGAGCGTTTGGTCCCAATTCCAAGTCGGGCTCCAGCGGAGGTGGAAAAGCCTTTGAAGGCGGTGACAAAGAAAAATGGATGGTTATAGGAATTATCAGTCTCCTCGGTGTTTTCGGAGCTGTGTCGCTCTTCGAAGTCGGCAATAAAGAAATTACTTGGAGAGAGTTCCAGTACAGGTGAGTTATTCATTTTTTTTCAAAACCCCTCTAGCTAGCACTGAAAATAATTACCATCAAATTTTTAAGATACTTTATGCAAATCTCAACGTCTCAACTTTGAAATTCGAAAAATAAAGACTCATCAACATTCAAACAGTCTGAAAATAACGGAACATGTTTTCCAAATTGGAATATACTTGAATATGTCTGAAATTCGTTGTAAAATTTGAACACAATTCTCATCGTAATTGACGCTATATGTACTTTTTTTTTTCCACTTTGTACAGTTACCTGAACAAAGGGGTTGTGGAAAAGCTAGAAGTCGTTAATAAAAAATGGGTCCGAGTGCGACTGCTGCCTGGACAAACCGTGGATGGTTCGGTATGTTTTCTTTTCGTTATTCATCGTTCATTGTTTTTCGACGAAAATATCCGAGAATGTTTGCATTTTATGTTCCTTTAATCTGAAAAGTTGAACGTTAACGTTTTTCTCAGCGCTCTCTGTGGTTCAACATCGGAAGTGCAGACACTTTTGAGAGGAATCTCGAAAATGCTCAACTCGAATTCAACGTCGAGCCTCAGAATCATCTTCCCGTTGTCTACAAAACCGAGCTGGAGCCGTCGCACTTTATCTCGTACCTGCCGACGATATTGCTGTTGGGTAACTAATTGAATAATTGTTTTTACGCGCTGCCGCGAAAACCTATGATATTTTCATTTTTTTCGCTCATTTCGTCAAGATATTTTCTCCGCGAATCTTTCCGCTCGAGAATCTACGTTTTTATTCATAACATCTCCCGTTATTGTTATTACGTCGTTTGCATCCATAAAAAATTGCGAAAAAATGTCGACAAACATTGAGGTCTTGTTCATTACGGTGAAACTCACCGTGATGTCGAAAAATGCATTAATTTCGTTAATTCAATTGTTTTCAAACACTTTCGGGTCGGAAATACTTTTACGACAGATTTATAAAGAATCTGGCGATTCAAAGTTCATGATAAGCTGAATTAACGAGAATAAGATAACGGAAATTTCGACAAATTCAACGTCGAAGTTTTTCAAAGTCACTTTGGTCGCGCTGGTAACGTATTATCGTGAACAACGTACGCAGGACTTTTGTTATACGGTATGCGCCGTTCTGCCGAATTTATGGGAGGCAGAGGTGGCCGCAAGGGTGGTTTGTTCGGTGGTGTTATGGAATCCACAGCGAAGCTGATAAATTCGAGCGACATCGGAGTTCGCTTCAAGTGAGTTAGACAATTTGGCAAATTTCCAGGCGTTTTGACCTGTTCTTTTTTTTTATTCAACTCTCATTTTTCTAAAGGGACGTTGCCGGTTGCGAGGAAGCGAAGATCGAAATAATGGAATTCGTCAATTTCCTGAAGAATCCTCAGCAGTACATCGATCTCGGCGCCAAAATTCCCAAAGGAGCAATGCTGACAGGTTCGTCGAGAAAAAATGATGAAACATCGTCACGAAATTTACCGATATTACGAGAGAAATTCTGATGATTAAAAAAAAAAATCTACGCGCGATAACGATTTTAAACAATTTTGCCGAAGAATCGTCGGTTAAAAATCAATTTTTCCTCCAGGTCCTCCCGGAACTGGAAAAACGCTGTTGGCGAAAGCAACGGCGGGGGAAGCGAACGTACCGTTCATCACCGTATCCGGTTCGGAATTCTTGGAGATGTTCGTCGGTGTCGGACCGTCGAGGGTGCGAGACATGTTCGCGATGGCGAGAAAACACGCGCCTTGCATATTGTTCATCGATGAAATCGACGCTGTTGGTAGAAAACGCGGTGGCAGAAGCTTCGGTGGTCATTCCGAACAGGAGAACACGTTGAATCAACTTCTCGTCGAGATGGACGGTGCGCTAAGCGATTTTTCTCCTTGCTTCGTTTCTTCTCGTTATTTTTTTATGAAATTAAACAAACTCAAAAAAAACAACACGACAATTCGTCAAAGTAACGAGGACGACATTCGATAAACGTCGAAATCCAATTTGCAGTATAATTTGTGAAAATTTTCCGGAAGGTTTCAACACAACGACGAACGTCGTTGTACTAGCGGCGACAAACAGAGTTGACATTTTGGACAAGGCTCTGTTACGTCCGGGACGATTCGATCGACAGATATTCGTGCCGGCACCGGATATCAAGGGCCGCGCCTCCATCTTCAAAGTTCATTTACAACCTCTGAAAACGACTCTAGACAAATTGGATTTGGCGCGTAAAATGGCATCGCTCACTCCCGGATTCACGGGTATTTATTTTTGTCACTCAATTATTCGGGATGTTCGTTCGATTCTTGAAGGAATCTTTTCAGTTTTTCTTTTACTTTAAGCTATCCTGATTCTGCCGAAATTCGATATCGCGATTATTCTACTTTCGGTTTTCTTTTTTTTTTACTTTTTCGTTGGAAAAAAATGTCTTTCTTTACTCAAAGTTTTCCCGTCGTTCATCTCGATCGTTCTGCTGTCAAAAAATACCACGTCCAACGTATTTACCGCATGTTTTTAGGTGCCGATATCGCGAACGTTTGCAACGAAGCCGCTCTCATAGCGGCTCGCGACATGTTGGACAGCATACAACTGAAGAATTTCGAGCAGGCTATCGAAAGAGTGGTGGCGGGTATGGAGAAAAAAACAAACGTATTGCAACCGGAGGAGAAAAAAACGGTCGCTTATCACGAAGCGGGACACGCGGTAGCGGGCTGGTTTCTTCAGCACGCGGATCCATTGTTGAAGGTATTTGCCATTTTTTTTTCACATGATTCCCACAGGAACAAGAGCAAAAAGTTACATAACATTTTTCGCAAAAGATCAAGCTCGATCAGCGGTGATTTATTTTCAGTGCGAAGAGCGCAAAGCGTTGAACGAATAATTCTTCTAGTTTTATGAAAAAAAAAAAAAAAAAAAACAAAATTCGTCAAATATCGATTTAAAAACAGGTAGAAAAAAGATCGAGACTAGAATTTTCTCCGCCGCGGATAAAATATGAGAAAATTTTCGTGCAAAACCGTAAAGAAAATCGAGACTCTGGAATTCAGACGTTTTTGTGAGTTCGCGGGATGCGAGTGAAAAAATGCATTATTGAAAACTCACACAGCTGCACTTTTGTCCGTTTCTCGCAAGGTCTCGATAATCCCCCGGGGAAAAGGTTTGGGATACGCGCAGTATTTGCCGCGCGAGCAGTATCTCTACACGAAGGAGCAACTGTTCGATCGCATGTGCATGACGCTCGGCGGTAGGGTATCGGAGGAAATATTCTTCGGTCGTATAACGACGGGGGCTCAGGATGACTTGAAAAAGGTACGAAATCCTGTACAAATTCAGTTGAAAAAAAAAATCATTTTTTCCATTTTCTTCTTCCACAATTTCCCGTACCCTTTTGGTACATCTCTCGAGAAAGTATCTGCTTTGAAGAGGATTGAAAAATTTGTCATCCTCGGAGCTTTTCGCATCGAAAAGCACGAAGGATGATACAGAGTGTATCGCGTGTACTAATTGAAATTGATCGATCGAAAAGATAACGCAAAGCGCGTACGCCCAAATCGTGCATTACGGAATGAACGAAAAAGTCGGCAACATTAGTTTCGACATGCCGCAATCGGGTGACATGGTGCTCGACAAGCCGTATTCGGAGAGCACGGCTCAGCTGATCGACCAGGAGGTCCGCGAGCTCATCTCCGCAGCCCACAAGCACACGAGAACTTTATTGGACAGTCACAAGGAAGATGTGGCCAAGGTACGTCTTCTCAGCACATTTTTCTCATCGAAATACGTGAAAAATTCTTTCCTCCGCAGGTTTCGTTCGTTTTTGCCGAAAAAATTGAAAAATTCGCAGCAATCGAACGACGTTTGTACAAAAATCGCAAATTCACATTTTTTCCGATATCAAAATCCGTTTTAAGGGGGTTCACGTGTGATTAAACGGAACCGAAAAATGTTCCGCTCGAAAATTCGAAATAACACGTTTATTCAGACACGTCTAAGGTTTATTTTTGAGTTATTTATTATCATCGGATGTGCGTGGACCTTCTTAACGATTTACCCCGATAAACGACGTGAGGATTTTACGGAATTCCGTCGATCGTAAAAAAAATCGTTTCATCGAGTATCGTCTGAATTGTCGGTTTTTTGCAAAGGTTGCCGAGCGTCTTTTGCTAAAGGAGATACTCAGCAGAGACGATATGATAGAATTACTCGGTCCTCGTCCGTTCCCGGAAAAATCGACGTACGAGCAGTTCGTCGAGGGCACGGGATCCTTCGAGGAGAACACGGAGTTGCCGGAGGGTCTGAAGGAATGGAACACGTCGAGGGAGAGCGGCAAAACGGAGGGTGGCAACGAGCAGCCAAAGGGTCAAATAGCCCAGGGCAATAAAACATCGACAGGGGATGAAAAGACGTCGACGCCGGCAACGGCGAAGGAAAAAACGAAGGATCAGCCGCAACAGAGTCTGTAATTTATTGTTTTCCAAAAACAAATAATCCAGTAGATATATTCCTCCGTACTCTTCTCACACTTTGTATAATAGTAAAGTAAAACGAAAAAAGTCAAACAAACGAAAAAATACGAGAAAAAGCAAAGCACCACGTGTATCGCGTCAATGATTTGGTATTTTAACACCGGACGTGAATTTCGCAAAGCTGCGAACGAGGAAACGTCGGACACGCCTCGTTCGCGGCTTAAAAACAAAGAATTAGAACGCTGCTGCGAAACTTTCGCAAAAAAAAAAGCGATTTAAGCGATCCCTGAATTACATCCGCTATCAGGGATTTTTTAAATCACTGGATTTTTCCATTCGACGATTCAGGCTTGGGTTTAGGTATCGGACGATCCGTTCGTTTCGTAAAAGCGACTTGCCCCCCTCCCCCCGACGGATTTTCGTCGAAACGGAAGTTTTTCGAAAAATCCAACCCCGTTGTGGTTGGAAAGAGTGCAAAGTTCAACGTGCAATTTTCACTGGCCAACAAAAACGAAAGATTCGAAAAAGTTTTTCTAAAATAGAAAAACTGCTATCGAGGGGGTTTTATTCCTCAATGTTTCTTTTCTTTTGAGTAAATCCAGCTAGAAAAATTGACTCTGTTTCTTTTCCGTTCCGAGGTGCGTAATTTCTCGATTTTCTCGAAAAAGTGCTTGAAATATATTTTTCGGGATGTAGTCCAGTCGTGCAAACTCGAATCCGCAGGTTGAGGCAAATTCGTCGTTTTTTTCTTCAACAAATTTGGGTTTCAACCAATGTCTCATCGTGAATCTTTATTCAAATTTCATCACAAGTATTCGCATCATGCATAGGATACTAATAAGTGTACTGTTTCGTTGCAATCCGTCGCTCACGGTTGTTATTTATCTCAATAATTATTCATTACTCGCCTCGATAATAGAAAATTCGAAATCAGCACCTACCTTCAATGACTGACAAACAATCGCGTTTTCTTTCACATCGAAATCGGTAGGTGCAGTTGCAAATAATTCCCTCGAAAATCGTTAATAATCGCGCAAAATATAAATGTGACGATGAAATATATCGTACGAATTTCAAACGTCGTCAAACTTTTCCTTTTGCGTCTCGAACGAAAACGAAAAAAAAACAGGATGAATTTTGATTCGATGTCTTTGTCACCTCGTTCTCGCTCCGCGATTTTCTTTTAATCTACATTGTTCCCATGACGGTATCTTGCTTTCCGAAACGGAAATACCTTCATGGAGCCTCTAAAAAACTATATTGGTTTTGTCGAATAAATATATATGTGTGTGTATATATATATATATATTATATATATATGTATGTGTATGTATATTATTTATATGAGGTTTCGAAAGTATCGTAAAACCTACGAGAAAACATTGCATGGTCTTCGTCTAAATTTTGATGAGCTGTACCTCTTTGTTCCTCGCAATTTTGCAAAAAACGACAAAAAGTCTGTCCTTTTTATTTTGAATCTTTTTTTTTAATCTGGAGATGTGTTTTTGCCATTTTCACACAGAAACAGTGCACTGTAAACGACATAGTATCGTCCGCTGAATCTTTCCTTTCCATTTTTTTTTGCTGACCCGCCCGACGCCCTTAAGGGCGCGCCTCGGGGAAAATAGCATCGGTAGTCTGAAGAAGTAAAATTGAGAGAAAATATATATCCTTTGCGGTGATAATCAAAATTCAGGACGATGAGGACGAATTTTTGTCGATGTGACATTGAATGCCCCATATATATTATAATATTAAACTAGATTTGTTGATTATTATAAAAATATAATACCAACAAATTCTATAACCATTTGTTACTCGTGAAATTTCGTTTTGGCAGTTTCGCCTTCAAATTTGAACATTTTTCTTCTCCCGATTCATCTCCAGACTCAAAATCGGAAAAAGTAATCGAGAAGATAGGGTTTTTACAACCGCCTCGAGAATCTTGTGTAAGAAACAAAAATCGCGAGCAATTCTGCTCGAGGGCGTAAAATTTTCATTATCAGTGGCAGGAAAAAATCAATAATCATCGAATAAAATCCATAATCGAGATGCTGTCGAATTATTTCGTTGAAAATGAAAGAACAAAAACTACCTCTCTTCACGCTCTTTCATTTTATTCGTAAACGGAATAAACGAAAAATGAATAAACTCTTGTTGCTGTTTTTTATTGCTCATTAATTTAGTCTTCGTTATATTACGATTACATAATTTTTTTTTCGCTTCCTTTGTTACGTCAAAGGAGTGTAAAAATATACTCTAAAAAGGGCGTGTGTGTGTGTGTGGGGGGGCGTGTGTGCGCGCTTCACCCTCTTGCATAAAAGGCTGTACAGAGAGTGAAGAATGTTGAATTTGAAAATTCGAAACATTTTTTGGTATTGCAGATTCTTGCCGAACGGTGTACACTGCTTCTACATGCGAATAGCAGCGAAATCGTAGCTATTTCAATTTTTGAGATTCGATTTCATCCTTTAAATACACTTCTCCGCAGATTAAAAAATTGGTGTTTCTTTCTCTCCGTATTTCTTTTTCTAATGATAATCGTCTACGACTACGTTATACTCAAAGCTCATCGAAATCCGAAGAAGGACGCACCTCGCAACGTTTCCCTCTTATAATTACTATAATCACTAATAAAGTATTATACAATCACTAAATTATTGCTTTGTCGTACCTTGTATCAGTCTACCGACGTAGAACTTTATAGTAATGTTTATAACTTGAGTCTTCTACTTGCGCAGAGCAAAGTCCTTTGACGCGTAACTTTACGTCGTGTTACACGATGCTCCGTTCGTCTTTCTCTCGCGCTTCGCTATTAAACGTCCAATTACTCTTATTACACTTTTTTCCTTTCTTAATCATTCTTCGTACACAAGGTGTTCCGAAATTCGATGTCGATGATGCGCGGGCTGCATTCGCGACGGAATTCCGAGACGAAAAGTTCTTTATCATTTTTTCGTACGGCGAAATCCCAGGGAGTTACCGGTCGTCAAAGTGTGAGCCAATCGGAGACGCGCGTCGCGCATCCTATTGGCTGAAACTTTGACGACCGATAACTCGTCGGGTTTTCGTCGGATCGAAAAGTGCCTGTGGACTTTTCGACTCGAAATTTCATCCCCTGTTTCTCTGTAAATCGTGGACACTCAATTTTGGGACACCCTGTACGTGTTTTTTGCGAGCGAATGTCATGTTTTCGTACATGCAGTTTATAGCTGTCTCTCTAATCGTTTCTTTGGTTTTTCTTGTTAATAGCAATGACAATAATGATACTCGTATTATAGATTGAAATTCATAGCAAGTCCCTTCGGTAATGGATGTTTTATAATACATATTGACTGTGTTATCGGATGAGACTTTATCGAAAAAGTAGCGATCGTATATTCGGTACGAACGAGAGCCTGCCACTTGTCTTTTTCCTCTTCCGTTTGCGTTTCGCGTCAGTTTCATCTTCGGATAAATCATAATTTCGAGTTTGCCGTTTTGTTTTTCTGCTGTTTGCCGCTCGAATCTGCCTTTTCTCAATTATTCTTGCACACGAGTGTGAGCATGGAGTTACACACGCACACACATACGAATACGTTGGATAAAAATTTTTGAAAAATGTTCCAACAAAATTGGGGGCAGAAGTGGAAAGTGGGTGACTTTATGACGAGAATTTTGTCGAGAGGTCGTTTTCTCATACTTTTGTACACTCCAGGCAATGGTGAAAAGCATTTGCGAAGGATAACCGGTTTTTCGTTCATTCGAATTTCATATTTTTACCAATATTTTCTCTACCCTCTGTAATGTTCGATGGGTCAAAACATTTTGAATTTTTTTTTTTTAAATCGCTTGTTCGATTATCATGTCACTTACGAAGAACATACCTTACACATTTTCTATTGACTACCGTTACGATTTCTTGTACATATTTATTGAGGTGGTTGAAAAAATCACTCTCCCGACGATGACGAGATTCGCATTCGTTTCATTTTCATCCTGAACGCTTCACCTTTAGGAGAAACAACATTCACTTCCGCTTCAATTGAAAACAACTGCTTTTTTTTCTTTCGAAACGGCATTAATTTTAACCAATAATCATTCAAATTTATCGATAAATCGAATCACCTGATTATTCTTGGATTTTTCGACACTTGCGTAAATTTTTTATGAAAATTTTGTATCGAGACAAAATCGCGAACGCCAAGCGGACGAGCGATGTTTCAGTACATCTGAAAACGTTATTAGTTTTGTCCACGAAAACGCGTACTTTTGGTATGAAAAAATGATCTATGAATACAGCTACTCGTCGGTTGCCATTTTTTAAGCTTCGTTTTTCTACTTTGAGTACGAGACGGAAGTGAATGTGACCTCGACAAAGGGGATGCTCTCGAGGGGAAGTCTAATTTTTTCCACCACTCTGATATACATATAAATATTTATATTTTTTATATAAATATGTATAAATATTCGATTGACTGTCGAGTACCGTGGTTTTTTCTCTATGAATTTATTTCGTTCGCGAATTGTTCGTAGAATCAAAAACGAAGATCAAAGACGAAGAAAATGAAAATCGTACTATAACGAAACTTTTTTTTTCGCTCCAAATAAAATCAGAAACGAACGCTTTTTTTTGAGATTGATGATTCTTGAAATTTTGCGAGGCTGTAATGGCTTTGTCGACGTTTTTCGTACATTTTTCTCTACCGTATATTCAGCGCCGCTCGTATTGTTAGCGTCATTATGAGTGATTTTCAAAAGAATTTTTTTTTTCACCAGCAACCGTTGAACGTGCTCGTAAGATTTTCGAGCGCGAGGTTGCGACCGTTTTTGGCCAAGTTGAATTTGAATTTTTAGTCTTCGAACTTGACGAAATTTCGTTATCCTCTCGTGATGAATATCGGGAAATTTTTGGAAAAATACGCGATTGACGCAAAGGTCAGCTACACGCTCTGAAAACGCGATTTTTGCTCTCTGCAAAGTCTGCAACAGCGAGCGAAGAATGGGTGATTATTAGACGTTTTTTTTCTTTTTTTCTTGAAAATATTAGCCATTTTGAAGAGAGTACAGAATGTGCATTTCTCGAATCGATCTTTATCTTGATTTTCGAGTTTTCGTTCGCGTTACGATTACGGGAAATTTTCACGAGGAATCTCACAGCTATTTATTTTTGAACGATACATCATTTCTTCTGAATATTTGTACGATTTTTTTTTGCTTGGTGTTACATTGAAAGTGGGTAAATTCGGAAAAAACCGTGATGAAAAGTGTTTTTTTCATAACGGTTGGGAAATAAAGTGAAGAATCTCGTCAAAATTGTCGATTTCAAGCGAAAAACCGTTCTGTGAAATATGCAAGTGCACACATGGCGCGTGTCGACTCTCGTCTCGACTCTGGTTAACCAACTTACCGCTAATTCGCCTCGTATTCGCTTAAAAGCTCTCAATTAGTACTCGATACCTTAATTAATTAATATCCATGCGAACAAGGTTAAATGAAAGTTCATTCCTAACGACAAGTCTTCGGACTAGATTATCGCATTACAAAAATAAATAACTACTGAGCTTATGTCGAATTACAAACTAGTATTCACGGTAACAGGATTCTCTGCTTTTTTTTACGGAAGCTCTTGCCTGGCCTTACAAATCGAGTGTAACTTTGTTCGGTCCCTTTTTTTTTGGTTTTTTTTTTAATAATACTTCCATGAAATGAGAGTGTAGTGAAGATCGATTGGGCAGTCACGTGATTCATTATCCACATTTTCGCGTCGTTGTTATCCGCAGTGAACGATGCTTTTTTTTCTTGTTTTTTTTTTCTCTTTCACGATCAAGCCTATAAGCGGATCTTTCTTTCGATCACTGAGCCCCAATCGATTTTTTGGTCACCGTACACGAATAGTCCGTACATGATGGATTTAACAGGTGTGAGCCAAAAGTTTCAGTAAAATTCTTTTGTTTTTTGAAAAATCGTTGTCAAATGGACAGAGGACGTTTCGATACTTTGTCAAACGTTCGTTTCGTCGCACGGACCGAGAAAAATATTCATCCGAATCGCGTCTATCGGCAATTGACTCTGGTCAATCAAGGCTTTACCGTTTTCTCTCCTTTTTCACTCGTATTTTAAAAAATTCACTTTGATACTCGTTCAATCTCGAAGCAAAATACATTTTCCCTCGCCATCGGTGAAAACGTTGTTCGAACAAGCGTTATTTTTCTCCGTCCCGAACGATCAATAATTTTACGAAAATTTCGCCAACTGTTACATTCATCGGGAGTGACAAGAGAGAAACGAAGGAAAGAAACGAAGAATCATTACGCACTCGTCATTGTGGGCACATGAAATTTTTCTCGTAAGAGCATTCGATGTTTATCTTTGAGAAAAAATAAATAACTATCGAAACGTGTTTATATATATATATATAAATAAATAAGTAAATATATAATATTAAATGACTATGACCAAAAAGTGGCTAAATGACTAGATTGGACGTGTCTACGTTTTATCGTTTTTAAAATTGTGATATTAAAATGTACAGCGCTCTCTTGTAGATTGGTACAAAACTTTGGCGAAATTACGACCCTCGATTAAATCGAAAAGGTGTACTCGCTTTTCCTTCCTTCTTTTTTTTCCTTCCGTCGGAAAAAAAAACCGGTCATTCCTTTTTCGATAATCGCATACGCGATCTATCGATCGTTTTCTTTTTTTTTTTCTTCATTTTCATTTTCGTCCCAGGCGTTAAATTCGACTTGCCGTACTTCCGCGCGCGCCATCTCGCGGGTTTGTAAAAAAATTCAAACGCCTTTTGCGAAATGAAACGACGCGCGCGTTGACAGAATCGTCGACGGCTAACGAATTCATGATTCACCCAGCCCGATTTTTCAATCGCTTCCCCCCCCCTCTTCTCACCACTTTTTCGTCATTGATTCTCCGCCCCTCTCGATTTTTCCCGCTGTAAAACTCGTTGGTGCCACTCAAATGCTCTCCTTGTTCATTCCGTGCATCATTCCTGGGAACGACTCGTTCTGCAAAACAAAATCAAGTAATTCAGTCGAAGGTGAATGCGAATTTCGCTTTGCCAGCGGCAAGGTTATGCAATTTTGTAATAACTCTCGTGACATTAACGTTATTATTAAAAATGACTTTTTCAGATTTTTCCGCCATTGCTGAACATTCAAAAGTCTCATTCGACGCTGCTGGTGCTGCTGCAATAATGTCTGCCGCACTATTTGTAAAAATGTTTGCAAAAAATTAGCGCACATGTGACGATTGAAAAAGTACCTCCGAAGTGTAATTATTCCCGGAGGATATGTTCCCGTAGGAACCTGGTATGTCCATGTCGTTGCTGCTGTCGTCGCAGTTGTCCCTCTGACAGGCCGATTCTAGATGTTTGTTGAGATAAGATTTCAGGGCAAAGGACTTGTGGCACTTTGGACACTCGTAATTCTTGTCCGTCGAGTGGGTTTGCATATGAGCTCGCAAGTTGGAACGATCGGCGAATGCTTTGCCGCAGTGAGCGCAGCCGTATGGTTTTTCGCCCGTGTGACTTCTCAGATGACCTTGCAATAACCAAGGTCGGGAAAACATTTTTCCACAGACCCCGCAGCTGTGGGTGAGTTTGTGAGTCAGCACGTGCATCGAAAGTGCCGGCATGCTAACGTAGGCCTTCCCGCAGTGAATGCACTTCTTTGCCGAATGCGAATCGATGCTTCGATGCGTTTGCTTGTGTCTCGAGAGATTCGAAGAAGTCGCATATTGCTTACCTATGTTCGACGCATGCAAATTCAACCATCGGGTAATCGGCAAGTGACAAATTCGATAAATTCGAGAATCGAACTTTCCAGGCAGATTTTTGAAAAATGTAAAACGAAAAACTCACCGCATTCACAGCACACGTATCTTCCGGACTTTGGGATTTCCGCTGGTTCGATTTTTTCATTGATCTCCACGCTCTCGCTCGGCACCGTGTTCTGATGAATGACAGACTGCTTTTTGTTCTTCGACCTTCCATCGGCGACCAAAAGAGTGTCGTACGTGTATGTGCCCGCTTTCAACTCGGTCTGTTCGGCGATCGTCTGAACCTCCTTGTCCCTTTGATTCGGCACTTGAGAGTTCGGATTGTTGTTCTCGATGTCGCTGCTGCACTCGGAGGCCGGTGGCGTCAACGGCGGCGGCTCGATCGTCGTTTGTTGAGCGCTCAACACAGATGGCGCTCCGCTCGGCGCGCTCGCGTAAGTGAAGAGTATCTCCTGCACCGGTGACAACGGAATGAACACACCGGTCGATGTTTGCTGGACGATGGTCGTCGACGCAACGGGATCGTAAAGGATCCCGGATGGTTGCTGCTGATAAACCGTCGTTGTGGCGCGCGCAAGATCAATCGTGTTCAGTTGATAAATCGGCGTCGGTTGGACAGGCTGATAAATACTGATCTCCTGCACGTTATCGGTCGCCGGGGTTTCGATGACATTTTGCGGACCGATCGCTATGCTGGGCGGTGGCAGGGGAGGCAAGGAGCGAGAGAGCTCCAGGAGGTCGTGGGCAGCCTCCGTTTCCGCGGCTGATCTGTCACGGAACATGGACATTTCGTGGGCCGTTTCGCTGCGACTTGCCGACAGGTGGCGCTCCCCCTCGGTCGGCGCGAGAGCCTCGAGGCTGATCGTCAGACAATTTGGATTTTTCGTGTCGCTTAGCCTCGTGTACGACAACTGATTCGACGAATCCGTCGACAATTCGCACGAGGAACGATTCATCGGTGGGTCATCGAGTTTCAACGAGTGATCAGGGTCGAGGGTGGTCCGCTGAAGATTCATCGGGTTCGCATGGTGCATCGTGACTACTGATATTTGTTTGGTCGATTGGTCAGTCTCGGGTGATACACAACCGGATCTCGTTCTCGTTCGTCTCGTCATTGTTCCTCTCGTTGTCGTCGTTGTCGTTACCGTCGCCGTCACCGTCGTCGTCGTTGGAACTGGCGCCACCATCGCTCCTTGCGTTCCTTTGGCCAATGACGCGCTCGTTATTGCTTGCGGTTTTGTTACTATTATTGCTGTCGCCGTAGTCCCGGTAGGTGTCGCGCTCGTGGCTGCTGCCACTGTTTTCTCGATCGTCTCAGTCGTCGTCGTTCCATCGTCGAATGCGGCGCTGATCTTTTCACCGCTGCTGCAGTTGTCGCTGTTGTTCGCATCGATCAAGACCGTCGACGTCGCGGAATCGCTCGCCGACGACTCTCGATGATGTTGATGATTGTGAGAACTCGACGGTTGCCTGATCGGCGTCGCGGGTATCGTTGGCGCGCACGTCATGACGCCAGTCGACGCGGAACACTCCGTTAGGTCGTTTTCTCGCGAACAAGAGGCCGTGTATGAAAAAATACTCTCCGTTTCCGGTGGCTCTGATGTTTTCTCCTCCGCTCGCGTCAGAGTCCTCAAAGACGCGTGATCCGGCGACGGCGGACATTCTGTGGACGAAAACGTCGCGTTGTGATTTGTTATTCGAGACAAATTAACCAAACGATCGAATCGCAAATACTATTCGTTTTCTACTCAGCTATGCGGAAATGGCCGACCGAAGTGCATCGTTATTTATTCAAACCGTTGAATATTCATCGCGCCGAAGTGATTTTTAATGATTTCAAAAGTTGCTACGGCAGTACCGGATGTATTCCGAGCTCTCTTTTCACGCCTTGTAGTCGCCGCCGTACATGATCGCGAATAATTCATGTAATTAGCAATGCGTCGGAGAGACAATCTCCCTCGGTTCAAGAATCTTCAATGTCTTTTTTTCCAAAAACTTTCACGAGTGAACAAAATCCCACGTGCGAAATAACTGCGCTCAAGATTTATTCGACTCGCGAAGCTCGTCTCTGTACGACTGTACACGGCGTTTCTTTTCAACGCCGGTACACATGCGTTTATCGATCAAACTTTGCGAATCGCGGCGAAGAAAAGTGATAACCGAGTCGACGCGTTTATCGCGAAATTCAAGAGCGTCCCCTTCGATTTTCGGTGCACGACCATTTGAGCAAAAGTTCGACGCAATCGGAATGACGATAAAACGGTATCGCAGGGGTGTGTGCCGTACCTTGCCCAACAGGAAACGCGGTGCATGCTTCGATAGGCGATACCAGTAATTGCATCGCTGTTGGCGATGGCGAGCTGTCTCGTCCGGTGACGCGTCCCCAGTTCTCAAAGCCTCTAGCAACGCTCATGTACTTGTTGCACAGAGCTTTCTTCACCATGTAGCATCGTGGCATTCTGGCTCGCTGTGTTTTTCGTAGTCGCGAATTTATCGCGACTCCCGACGACAAACGAATCAACAACGCAAAGTATACAGCAGCGCAATAAAGAATTCTCAATTACCCCTTTTTCTTCAAGCCCGCTCTCCTCGCGTTTGCACTTCGGGACAATTCACAAAAACAACTCGTTCGACGTTCGAAAAATGGAAACACCGACGTTTTCCAAATTAAACACAGAGTTTCATGAATAGTTGGAAAATAATTTGGGGCAGTCTACGAACACGATCGATTCTTTTTTGACAATTTTTTTCAAACTTGTATATACGTATGTGTCCACACACACACACACATACATATATGTCTATCAATAACAGCTGCTACGGAATGATCTATACTGTACCAGGGCGAATTGATGCTGAAAGTCTATGATAAATATATCTTACGCATTAAGTTTGTCGTTGTCACGAAGTGTGTGTGTGTGTGCAGGGGTGCGTGATTGTTTTTTTTTTGCATCTACGTGTATTAAATTCGCAATAAATCTCCGGGGCTGGAGTGTGATATTAAAATACGCTCTCTCGGTTTGTTTTTCCCTCTTCGCCAAGTGGCTACTTTGCTTTTGCTTAAAAAGTGAGCCGATTTCTTGTTATTCTTATTTATTACACGCCCGACAATAAATTCGGGCTTTCGCGTTACGTTATTACAATTGTAAAGTTATCATTAAAATTATCAATCTCTGTTGCAATTTTGCAAGGACCGCCTCGGTACGTTCTCTCGTTTTTCCTTCGCTATCCGGGCGTTTGCTATTTTCCTCCTCGCCCGAATAATCGCTCCTGCATTTTCGACAATATTTTCGCGAATATTTCCGTGTACCTCCGCCTCATGGCGCTCGATTCACCCTCCTCTTCTAATTTACCATGTTTTTAGTATTGCTTTCGTTGTATTTACGTGGGTGGATAATTGTTCGTTAGTGCTTACGGTAATCGCGAAAAGTGGCGATTTATCATTTTTTTTTTTCAATCTACTTTGCCAGTGTTTCTACTTTTTATTCCGGCGCGTGGTCTCGAAGGGGTATACGATTTTCTAGGATCTAGTAACAACGGTAATAACAGTAACAACAACAACGATGTGATAATGGCGGTGATAAAAAATTAATCAAACAAACGAATGATAATGAAAATGACGTTGAGGATCGAGTCGATTTTCCTCTTTTTTTCGTTTCGTGATGCTCCTTTCCTCGGTCTTTTTTTTTTTGCTTTTTTTTAATTATTATTCACTCGATCCCATGCATGAGCTCGCGCGTTGAACATCGAAGCGTCCTATTTTTCAACATTTCGCGGTCTCGCTCGCGTCTCAGCATCAGGTAATGTTTTTAGCGTTTTTTTCGAGACACAAGAGCATCCGGTTTCGCTCGCCGCGACGGTACGATTCGCACTGTGAGTCACGTTGCATCTTTCACTTTTGTTTTCCGTCGAGACGAGCATCGTCGCGCAAAACGACGCGGAGATGAGGCTCGATCTCGATCACGAATCCGCCGGCATAGTTTCGCTCGCGGAATCACCACTTTTTATTTTCAAACTTTCTCCGCCTCCGTCGAGTCCGCCTCGAGATCCTCGGAGGTGCTGGAAAAGCTGCTTTTTTTCGTCTGGTTTTCGTCTTTATAACGGTGCGGCTATAATCAAAGATGGCTCGTTTCACACGGTGGCATTTCGCGAGAAGAGCGATCGCGGGGATGTCGCAGGACGAGCAACAAGTTGGACAACAGGTCCGTCTTTTAGCTATCTGCGTGGATGTACGTACGTGTGCGTGGACGTGTGTGTATCGCGCGTTGCGTCAGCGTGCACATACGGATGCGTGAAGCGCGCGGGCTTGTGTGCGTCCATGCGCGCGCCAACGACAGGGTCGATAATTTAACTCTCATGCGGAATACGAGAGGGATTATTACGACTTTGCGTACCCGGTGTGAGTGTGTGTGTGTGCACTTTTCAATGTTATTTAGTCATTTTTTCATTTTTTTCGCCCCGCTGGACCGTTTTTTATCGTCCGCTTGTTTTTCAACGTTTCCGGAAGTAAACGCGGCTAATCGCGGGCAAATTAAAGACCCCGAGCCTGAAGAATCCTTACGCACCCGCCAGAGACGAGACGTGGGTAATTCGTCGTCCGGACGAGCTCGAGGTTGATGGACCGACGTCTCACTCGGGCTTGGTTCGCGATAGGGCTTGCTTCGCTCCTCTCACTGACGCAAGAGGGGTTGCAGAGGCTTTTTATCAGGCTGTAGGCATGGTTTTATGCTTCGGGCATGCCCGAGGGGTGCACGTTAGACACGTGACGAATGGCGAGATCGATGGTCGCCGAGTGCGGAAGGAGCAGCCTCGGAGAGAGCGTTGAAAACGATAGAACGGACGCGGTCGCGTGTACACGCGCGTTTAAAATTCATCGAGAGCGAGAAATTCTCGAGGCTTTTTGTCGCATCGGGAGAAAAAGTATGCGGCGGTTCGTAACCATAGCAGTGGAATGACAAACGATGCATATACCGGCGATTACGCCGACTCGCACGCGGCGATGTCGGAACGTACAGTGACTGGCACTACTTGGGACGAGGCCCGTTCGCGCGGAGCAGCGACCGAATCATTAGGGTGGAATATCTCGCGATTTTACTCATTCTTGCATTCTTTATCGCGCGTTATCGCGCGAACTAACGAGAGCGAGGGAGAACGCGCGTAAATGACACGAGGCTCTTGACACTGGCGCGGAAAACGCACCGTCGACGTGCGAGAAGCTGAAAACGCAGGGGATGTTTTAACGACCGGTCGGACGCTCCTGCCTGTGTTTTTTTCTTTTTCCTATTTTCACGTCACTCGATTTCACGTGCGCGTGTTTTTCCATCCCCGTATGCGTCCTGACGCGCGTACGCCAGGGGCCGCCGGAATAACGCGAGCTTGTATTTCGTCACGCTGCACCACCTGTCAGATGTAGGTTCAGTCTGGGCACAACTGCTACATGTATGTGTTTATGCACACGCACACGCACAGACACGACGCACAGACGTGTACGCAGTCGTGTTTATAACCACTGGATCAGCGAGCTTTGCGAAACTGCACGATTTTTTCGGAGCCTCGAAGCTCTTTTCCGAGTCTCCCTTTTTTTTCGTTCGTGACAAGACGAGTCGTCTCGTTACACGGGCCATGAAACGCCTAGGCTGCCTCGCTACCAGCGCATACACTTCTCAACCCTCTGGCCCGACCCCCGCGTTTCATGCAGCGTTCTCTCTCTCTCTCTCTCCGTCCTTCCCCTCTCTTGCACACCCTTCCGGTAGCCGAGCTCTCGCCAACTACCCTTCGCTTCCACGGCCCGCACCCGCACACTCCATCCCCGCGAAACACACGAACGCACGATATTCGCTGAGAAATATATATGCATATATTCGCGAATATTTACTCGGAGCGCTCCAACGCTGTTTTTCCTCGATTTTAACGCTTGCATAAAACGCTATTTTTTCCGTAGGGATCGATACCGAGCGTGGAACGAATTTCAAATGACAAATTCAATTTGGAGCTCACCGCGTGCTAGAATTTCGTGGAAAAACGCGAATTACGCGGCTTCCTCATCGTCAAAAGCTCGTATTTCGCTCGTCGCTCTCGCGTCATTCGTCTCCTTTTCTCCTCGCCTATTAATCATCGTCGTCGCGTACACGCGATGCCCTCCCTCGATGCACGCGCGTGCCTCTGTTTCTTTTTTTCTCCTCGCCGACTTGCGCGTCCCCGCACTAATGTACCCCGCGTTAATCGCCCCGAAAATTAAAAGCCGCGTGATCATGAATGAGACACGATTTTTACGAATGTTCAACACCCGACCGAGACGTTTATGTGTGTTATACTTATAAAGGAGGTAAGGTACCACCTGTGGGCGCAGAAGCAACAATTGTCCGCCGTAGTGCGGTGGGTAGACCGACTACATGACTCGTCCGGGTGTGGCTGTGGTGCAACTGCCGTTTCGTGTATACCGCCCCTTTCTCCCGTTCTTCCCCTATTCACAACCCCTATATCGTTCTCGAATCATCACTATACATATATGTACACACACAAACACACTCACATATACACACACACACACACACATGTATTATATATATATCCTTCTCCTTTTTCCATCATTCGCCCCCTCTTCGACTTTACCCTCGAGCACCCGGATCGTCAAAGCGCCTGCGTCCTTCTCCTTTTCTCGTCATGTGTCTCACTTTGCCTCTCGCGCGCTCTCAACCTCGATTCACCCTCTCGCTTGACCCTCTTACCCCTCTGTAAGTCTATCTTATATACCTTTGGCAGGTGCTGGGTACGACATTATCGATATCACTTTGCGTGTTCGACTCTTCCATCGAACGACCTTTTTCTTTCATTACTCTCCGCAATCACAATTATTAATATCCAAAGTACGGAAATGTCAAGTCGTTCGCGATTCCCCCGTGATACGCACGGAGGCTCTCGAGACTCTGCGCGGGGAATTCCGCGTTACCCTCGCACAGTCGCGTCCGAACGAACGCTGCTTTTTCTACTGGGGGAATCGACGAACCTCGGACGGTTTTTTCACCCCTGAGAGACACGCCGGAGCGAATTCGGCTCTGGCTCTTTAAACCGCTGATGAAATTTAAAATTATTCTCGTACGGGTATTCCTCTCCCATCCTCTCCCGTCTGTCCTCGGAACCGTGCTTTCGAGGCGCGAATTCCCTGAGAAGCGTGGAAAACATCGGACCTCGAAAATTCGTGAAATTTTTTTGGTAAATATAAATCCCGCGTGGAGAAGAAAGCATACAACGAAAACTTGGCGTATTCGTTACTCTCGTTGTCTTCGTCGCCCCAGCGATGCGGCTTGCATCGATTTTACAAGTTCGAAGCACCGATAGACCAACACCTGTTACCGTCCGCCCGCACCAGCCCGCAACTTTGGCGTACGCGCCATGCTGCTACGCCATGTTTTCAACCCCATCCTCCTTCGGCTCTCTCCGCGCTCTTTCATCCCTCTCTCGGCTCCTCTCTTCTCGCGTCGTTTGCCTTCGAATCCACGGGATTCTACCCCTGTATGAAACGCTGCTCCTTCGTGCCTTTGCGTCTCCCTCTCTCCGTCTATCCGATGCTATAACCGTTCCTCCACGCTCGATCCGATTTCGTTTCATCCCTTACTTTTCTCTATCTGTTATCGGCCTTGGATAAGTCCCCACTTTTGTACCGTACGCGTCTGTGTATAGCCGAGTCTCTGCAACATTTCGCGTTCTTCCTCTACTCGCTTTTCCATCTCACTTTCCCCGCTTGCCAATCGATAACGACGCCGGCAGACGCGGTACAACGCGTCGTGCGCGTTGGTCATCCTTGCTGCACACCCCGTCTGTATGTTACACACAAACACACACAAACTCACACACACACACAGACACACACGTGTACTTTATATCAACTGGTCACAAACAAAATGGCACAACCCGTTGAGTCTCTCGACTCAAGTTCCTCGAGCTTACGACCTTATGGTTATCAGCAGTCGGTACGTACGTATGTGTATATAAATGTGTGGATGACTGCTCTATACCGCCCTCCATCTCACTTCCAACTACCCCCTAGTCGTCCGATTACATCAACAGCAGCAGAAGCGCCGACTATTCGTCAGACTCCACGATCCTGCTCGCTTCCGCGTTTTGCAGCCCTTCGCGATAAATAGACGATAAATACGTATTTTTTGCGCAATAGGACTTTTCATTTGTCACGAAGCTTTGAGAGATATTTGCAATAAACTCAGCCACGTTGTTTTTTTCGTACGTTTTACGGAATCCTTCCTCGTTCGCCAAGTATCGACAAATTTTTGACGATTGCTCGTTATACCGGATGTTGAAAGAATAATGGGGGGTTCGTTAAATCAACCAGTCGATAACTTAAGGCTGTTCCCGAGGCACAATCGTGATGGTACACGAATTTCAAGTACTCGTTGCTTGAAAAATCTGAATAAAATCAGATTTATAGAAGGTATACCACTTCAGTTATAGTAGGTTAGATAAGATCGTAAAGTTTTTGACAAATCGGCGAGAAAGAAAAGAAAGAGAGACAGACATTTGACGCGTAATCAAAACCCTCGAAAATCGCTTTGCTACTCAAAATTTATGAGCGAAATTTGTTTAACAAGAAAAAAAAACCTTCGACTAATTTGCGCTCGAAGTAAACCTCGTAAATATATCGGTATGGAACCTGACTTTAACGCCAACGTGTAAATCGCCAATTTTCTTGTTCAGTTGGCAAAGGAAAGCAAAATCTGTCATTAATCATGCAAAACTCATATTTTCGTTCGTTCCTTCGCGATTATTGGCTTTCGCGGGTATCTTGGTTACACGTATACCGTTCGGGATAAACTTGTACGAATTATTGAAAACGAATCCGTCTATTGATATATATAAATGTATAAGTTTACCCTCGTTGCCGGAGCAACCGACGTCGCACTCTGTTGAATCCTCGCTGCACAGCCGAAAACCAATTAGCGTTTACGCCACATATGCACACGACCACCGACACGTAAATACACGAGCATAAAGTTATAAAAGCTTCGCCTCCTAAATGAAAACCTCGAGGGAACTGAAATAAATGATATATCATGCACATTTCGTGACGTGGGTTGATAATTAACAGTTAACAATTCAACGGTATCAGTTCGTAAATACGAGAAAAAAAAACAAGGAAAATCAGTTAATCGATTGTTGAGCAAAAATGTACATTCGTCCACGTGCATTTTTCTCCCATTCGGAAATGTGCTTTTTCGAGCTTCCCCGAAAAAAATTGACAAAGTATGCCCCTGAGTTGGAGAATCTTCCCTCGGAGAATCGTTTATCGATCGAGGCGACGAATTTCAGCGGGCTTATAAAAAAGATATTCTTGTTACATGTCGCTCACGTGCTTTTATCTCTGGCAAACGTTTCGACGCAATTCATAAAAAAAACAGAGGCGGATAGACAGTCGTTGAGATTTTTTAATTCGAGATTTCTCCCCAGGGGACGCTCACGCGCACGAGTTGTTCTTGATTTCCATGGCAAAGGAGGAGGAAAATAGTACGCCCGTAGCACGAGGGAGACAACCCTGATAGACCTTTTTTTTCATCCCTTTTGCTCTCGTGCCCACATCTATTTTCTTTACCGCGTCTTTTATACCGTCGCATTTTTTTCCCTTCTATCGTCTTATCGCGAAAAGGGTCCTCAAATACGAACGCGCGCTGTAATTTCGTTCGCCGAGCTTCCCTTATTAGAGGGAGGGTACCAATCGACTGCAACGATTAAATTTGTACGATTTACACGAGAAATTTTATACGACATATATTTATTTAAAAAAAAAAAGAATTCCATCGTCCGTTTCGCATCGAAACGCTCTTTCGATGCCAGCAGTCTCCTTTCCCCCAAATGTTAACCATCTGTGAGGGATAAAAGTAGCCAACGGAATTTTTAATGCCGAAATGTGTGTTGCGCCACCTTAAGGTTCGATATACCGCTGTCGGGAGTACAAACTGTGAACGGGGCGATTTATACTCGGTTGACATTTCGGGGAGGAACAAATTCACGCGCGTAGATCGGTCGTTTCGGCCACGTTTGGTAATATATTTATTTCCTACACGGTGTGTCAATCGATCTCTGTCAAATTTAAGATCAAAATGGCTGAAAATGGTCGGAAAGAGAGACGGATCGCCAGTTGGTTTTGCGAAGCGTAATTGATGCGATTTAAAAAAAAGAGGGAAACATAAAAAGGAACGAGAATATTTCGATCATTTATCTTTTTTTCGCAATTATTTCTATTTTTGGAACATTCGTGTGTCCCGAATTATTGAAAAAATGAATAACATCGAGGCGTACGAAAAATCGTAAATGTACGATAGTTGATGCCGAAATCTCGCTAATTTCATCAACCCCTGGATCATCCTGCAAACGATTTTCGTCCGTATTTTTTTTTTTTTTGTGTCTGTTGTAGGAAAGTGAAATAAAAACATTCATACCGTCAAATTGCATTTTGACAACCTTTGTCTCGGAGACATGTGGTCATTCCTACGTTTGAGGGTGCTTTCTTGTTGATCCAAGACTGGACCGAACAGCTAATCTTCCGGAAAAACATCCCCTGTTCTGTTTTAAAAATTCCCTGTTGGACATTTGTTCGTACGGCTTATGAAAAATGTCTAACCGTGAAAAAGTTTAGATATCTAAGAGATTTATATGAATTCACCCTTATAGGTGCTGACCCTCTTTCATTCAGTTTCCCCTCTAATAGAGGGTATACATGTATGCGACAGGGGCTCGAAACCTTCAGTGTCAACGACCCCGCGTGTCCACGTTTTGCTTATGACTGTTGCTCGGAGCATTGACGTGTACGTCTACGAGGCGACTTTCGGTTCGGTACCGGAACGATACTGGATAATAAAAGTAGGATATTGCGTGTGCGGATTGCCAGCTGGACGGTCGGTTCGATTCACGTCCGGTAATAACTGCTGATACTTTTGAATAATTAATTAACCTCGTGAAGAGGAAAGAACGTTGAGTTGCACATTTAACCTCGCATTAATAATTAATGTAAATTTCATGGAACTACTTACGTTTTTGTCAAACACAACGTCATTACGGAAATACTCGTCAGGTTGACCCTGTACACACTAAAAGAGAAATTTGATGATTAATATCTCGAAAGAAAAAAAAACACAAAAAACACACACCGAATATACGGAATTATTGTAATGGATTATAAGAAATATAAGTAAAAAATAAAAATTTCAAATGAAGTATTTTAAATAGCCATTTTATCAAATTCTCGATAATCGTTAAATAATCTAAACGAATACAATACACACAATTTTAATAATCAAAATGATGAATTCCTAATGCTTTTTTTGGCAATGAAAAGAGCGGAGAATTCAGTTGTCTCGTGAGGTCATAAGTTACGCGCGAACCTCCTTAATTGCATTGTCGTAATTTTGACATTTAAATCTTTTTCGTGAAATGTTTCGCTCTACAATATTAAATAAATGATGCTCGCATCGAGATTAATGCGATAGTGAGGGCAAAATGCATACAGACACGAATGTATAACATACGCATGAAACGCCATGATATAATAGGGTACTTAATCTTCCGCAGAGTTTGTAATCCATAACAGTTATCCTGTGCTATCGCTGCAGAGACGCACATATTTGCGCAATTGGTGATTACACAACGCTGATTGCTTGATTACTTTGGGAATCGGTGTGTGAGCGATTTGTCCGTAGGAATGACGAAGAGAGGAACGAAGAAAAAGGGTGAAATATATACATGATTAGGTTTAACGTGGTCGGGCTGTTCGTTTTCATTTTTGACGTAATTTAATCGAAATGTTTTTTTTCAAATTTTCAATATTCCAGGAGCTTATTCGATTGGAAATTTTCCTCTGATTACAAAACCTTCCGACTTGATCCCGAAATCTCGATATTTCATTGAGAAAATATAGTGATTAATTGATAGAATTCGTATAACTGCATTTCCGAACCGAAATATTGGGTTTTCGATGAAATACCGGTGTGTTTCGTAATCAGCGGGAAAAAATACATCGATATGGACCATTGAAAATCATTTTTGAAATCCAAAATTTTTCGTCATTTTCTGCTGAATTCAGTTGATTCACTAAAATGTTTGCCATTTTTTTCTCGTTTGAGATGGACACGCCGACTTGTGCTTATTCTCTTGGCAATTGATGAGGCTTCAAAATGCCGTTTGGTTTGTCTAGATATCTTAATTTTTCGATTTTTGGCAGATTTTTAAAGTTGGCCCTTCGATTTTCGCCAATTTTCCCATGCCCCATACCCCTTTGCGTTTTTTTTGCCAATTTTCACCATCGATTTTGAGGCTGAAGGAATTGAGCTATCGACATTTTACTTCCACCATTGTTTAAGTCTACTCGAGGGCTTTTCAAAACACCCCCAAAAAATGTATGTAGCTTCATTAGGGACGAAGTTATGATCATTTGAAATTTCGACTTTTCGACGATTCTGGAAAAGTGGCTCAAAATGGGTCGAAATTTTTTTTTTCGATTTTCAATATTTCAATAGCTTATCCGATCGGAAATTTTCCGCCCATCACAAAACTCATCGAGTTTTTCGCGAAAACTCGAAATTTCACCATGAAATCGCAAAAAAACAAAATTGTATGAAATTGACATTTCAATTGTCAAATTCATCAACACACGAATGCTGCAACACTCATTAGACAGCAGAAGTACTGATGGAATAATCTCCAACATTATACGTTTCCACCGTAGTGAGATTAGTTGTAACGGCATTGAACCAATTTATTCGTGCGATTCATCGTCACAACGACGTCACATCTGACCATAATACAATGTGCCTTTAACGGGCTTATGCGTGACTGTCCCAGCATTGTTAATTTCAGTCTCGACGGTTTGCTCGAACAAAACTACCCCCGTTTCCCGTTACAATTTACCCCGCAATACAAGGAAACTCAAAACGATCCTGAAAATAAATATGTAAATTCATTCCCTTTAAAAACTTTTCATTAAAAATAAAATGAGTGAAAACGTCGAAATGCCATTCGTACAGCCGCATTTATTATATTTTATATTCGATTCTGCATCGCTGAGAGAAAAAAATGATAACCACCCCGGCAAAAACTCGCATCAACACGGAGGGTGGTTTTTATCGTCGATGTTTTTGAACAAAAAAAATATTTTTTCTTCTCAAGGGACCCAGAGTTCTTTTCGAAGGATAAATAAAAGATACATCAAAAAAATCATTAATATCGTATCACAATTAGACAGATAAATGTAAATTCATGCCAGGCATTTGCATATGACAGTGGTGTATGCTACAGCGGGCTGTACAGTACAGTGTGAGAGACAGCTGTTCAACTGTCCCAACGTAATCGATTTAAGTTACTTTGTACTCCTTCCCTCGCTCTTTCGCCATTCTGTACATGTTAGACATCATACACACGTGTGTGTCTGCAATAAGAATGTATATAAAAATCGATGAGAGTTGCGCCTTTTCGTATGTACACGAGGGGTGCTTTAAGCAGCGTCCGGGTTGAAAATTCATGTCAACGAATTACTTGAATCATATTGTTACAAAGCGAACGACGAGAGAATACACCTCGAAGGTATATACTCGTTTATAAATAGCACGCCATATAAATTCAGCCTATAAACGTTCGAGGAACGAACAAAATGTGCAGTTACACTTTTTTCAAAGACATCAACGGGTACAATTGTTCAATCGAGGTGTCTATATTCCTGTCTGGCACAAAAAAAAATTAACGACCGTCGGATAATTCGAGGACGAGAAGGCGGAGGGTTTATCTCGATTATCCGACGAGAATTAATGGCACGCAAATGAAGAAAAAAGTACAAGAGTCTCTCGCAAGGTGTCGGAGAGGGTTATTGATGATGACAGTCTGAACGGAAAACGAGAGCGTTCGTACAACGAGGACGAAATTGCATTTACACGATTTCTGTAATCCCTGATGGAACGAGGATCATTATGACGGATAAATGATTGAAAAAACGCGCCCTCTGCTGTATAATTCGTATTGTAATTGTATACATTTTGGCAATATTTTCAAATCCTCGTCGAAAAATTTGTCTCGCAAATTTTCGATTATTCTTTTGCGTTTTGGTGGTGCATCTACGTTGAAGAACGACTTTTTAGCCTCCGAGAAGAAGAAACGAAACGATTGGCAGAGGCAAGAGCAGCGAGTCTCGTTCGAGAATGCGATGAGTACGAAGCTGGTTTTTTGATTTACTCTTTGATCCGTTTCGTCCACGTTTATTTTATGTTTATGGATGTTTATGCATATATACACAAAGCGAAGCTTTATTGAGCAGAGAGAAAGATGGAGAAATTGCGAAAGGCAGCGAAAGGTAGATTGCGAGGGAGGGCATAATGTCTATCCTTGTCTCTCTCTCTTTCTCTCTCTCTCTCTCTCCCTTTCTGCCCGCTATCTACAGGTAGTTGATTTCGCTTTGCCAAGGCACCGTGTTTTCCTGGGAGCAAAGACTCGCAACTAGTGGGTGTGAAAATTCTCGCATTTCTCCGTTAATACAGAATTCTTCGCCTTTTGCACAATCTTCCACCATTTTTATTTCCATTTCCACACAGCTGATGTATATTTCCGCGGGGTCATAAAGTGCTCCGTTGAAAATTGCTCGTTTGTTTTACATGCTTTTTCCGCAGAGCCGTTTTCCTCGCGGAAAACAGTGGATTTGGATGCGGCAGCACGCTTCGCCGCGTACTCGGATTTATTACTTCAATATCGCGCGACGTTTCATTACGAGCGATACTTCAAATTGCTGCACACACCCTGTTGAAAGGGTGCGTACGGTTTTTAACTCAGGGGAACATGAAAACGAAGCCGAGTTAACGCAGCTGGTCGGATGCTCGGTGGGATGCTCGATTGGTTGGACTTTTCATTTCCGTTGGATTTTTTTTCGATCTTTTTTGGAACGACAATGGTCGCTGGGAGTACAGCGGAGCAGGTGACGTCTTGAGCGTGTCTCAGCCGTGCGTGTCTGTACCTTTACGCGGAGGAGGGTTGGCCTGGGTCAGTGGACGAACACTCGAGACCCTGTGGCGGTATACACTATCACAAAAATGAAGATGCCACGTAAGAAGGGTAGATTGTTGGGTTATTCGGTGTCTACGTGCGTTACGCAAGAGGAAAGGAGACGAGTGTATGTATATATATATATATATACAGGGTGATTCGGTATAGGTAGTGCATCCGACACCTACGTATTCCAGGCTATATTCTGAACAAAATGACTTAGGCGTTTTAAAAAATACTAAATAGCTTTTAAATAGGAAGCAATAGAATTCTAGAATTCTCGACCAATCAGAGTTGCTGTTTCATTCATGATCGGAGACGCCTCAGGACCGGGTAATCAAGGCTCCGATTCGAAAAATTCGAAAGAGCGACAGAGTTCAGGCAGAATTTCGTTTCGCGAGCCCGGAAGTCTTTTGTTCCAACCGAAGTTTGCTGTCCCTCTCGATCGAATCATGTATCATACGACCGGTCGGCATTTGTCATTTATTCAATGAATTGTGCTGCGAAGTCCATTTATTTAATGTCGAAAACATTTTTCTTATGCAAGCATAGATCATTGATGATTCGTGCGTCTAATGCTTCGCCTCTTTCTCACGAGTAATTGTATTTATACTGGAAGTCTACAGTACTCTGCAAAAAATGTTTGATAATTGTAAATGATTTAAGAATCGAAGGTAACGACGCTCGATTCTCATGTGGCACAGCTTTCACGAAAAAAACTATTTCGCGTGTCTCATGCATCCGGCTTCATCCCACATGCTTTTTTGTGTGTACTGAGGCTCTGCAGTACTCGGTAAGAAACGATAGACAACCGTGGACGATTAAAGGAAGAGAGTCAACAATGCTTGATTCTGATGTGTCACAGCGTGCACAAAAAGAATTATGTCGTGCGTCCAAAGCTTCAGGCTCTTTCTCACGAG
Organism: Heteropelma amictum; assembly: GCA_959613375.1. Lineage (NCBI taxonomy): Eukaryota > Metazoa > Arthropoda > Insecta > Hymenoptera > Ichneumonidae > Heteropelma > Heteropelma amictum. The sequence goes on along the minus strand of OY390722.1, from coordinate 3,545,914 downwards.
TTATTTTATTTATGCTGGAACTTTGTAGTACTCTGAAAAAAACGCTGGACAATCGTAATCGATAAAAGGATCATAGGTAACGATGCTCGATTTTCATGTGTCAGCTTCAACGAAGATAATGTTTCCACATGTCTGAAGCTTCCGGCTACTTCTCACACGTATTTTCATATACACTAGAACTCTCTGGTACTTGGAAAAAAATAATAGACAACCATAGCTGCTCGACAGATCGGAACTAACGATCCTCGATTCTTATCTGACGCAGCTTCCAGGGATTAAACTATTTCGCGAGTATCATGCTTCCGGCTCCTTCCCACATGTATTTTCGTGTGATCTGAGACGCTACAGTCCTCGGAAAAAACGTGAGATATCCGTGGACAATTAGAGGAAAAGAATCAACAATGCTCGATTCTCATGTGGCATAGCTTTCACGAAAAAAACTATTTCGCAAGTCTCATGCTTCCTGCTTCTTTCCACATGCATTTTTGTGTGTACTGAGGCTCTGCAGTACTCGGTAAGAAACGATAGACAACCGTGGACGATCAAAGGAAGAGAGTCAACAATGCTTGATTCTGATGTGTCACAGCGTGCACAAAAAGAATTATTTCGTGCGTCCAAAGCTTCAGGCTCTTTCTCACGAGTTATTTTATTTATGCTGGAACTTTGCAGTACTCTGAAAAAAATGCTGGACAATCGTAATCGATAAAAGGATCATAGGTAACAATGCTCGATTTTCATGTGTCATAGCTTCAACGAAGATAATGTTTCCACATGTCTGAAGCTTCCGGCTACTTCTCACACGTATTTTCATATACACTAGAACTCTCTGGTACTTGGAAAAAAATAATAGACAACCATAGCTGCTCGACAGATCGGAACTAACGATCCTCGATTCTTATCTGACGCAGCTTCCAGGGATTAAACTATTTCGCGAGTATCATGCTTCCGGCTCCTTCCCACATGTATTTCCGTGTGATCTGAGACGCTACAGTGCTCGTAAAAAACGTGAGATATCCGTGGACAATTAGAGGAAAAGAATCAACAATGCTCGATTCTCATGTGGCATATCTTTCACGAAAAAAACTATTTCGCAAGTTTCATGCTTCCTGCTTCTTTCCACATGCATTTTTGTGTGTACTGAGGCTCTGCAGTACTCGGTAAGAAACGATAGACAACCGTGGACGATTGAAGGAAGAGAGTCAACAATGCTAGATTCTGATGTGTCACAGCGTGCACAAAAAGAATTATTTCGTGCGTCCAAAGCTTCAGGCTCTTTCTCACGAGTTATTTTATTTATGCTGGAACTTTGCAGTGCTCTGAAAAAAATGCTGGACAATCGTAATCGATAAAAGGATCATAGGTAACGATGCTCGATTTTCATGTGTCATAGCTTCAACGAAGATAATGTTTCCACATGTCTGAAGCTTCCGGCTACTTCTCACACGTATTTTCATATACACTAGAACTCTCTGGTACTTGGAAAAAAATAATAGACAACCATAGCTGCTCGACAGATCGGAACTAACGATGCTCGATTCTTATCTGACGCAGCTTCCAGGGATTAAACTATTTCGCGAGTATCATGCTTCCGGCTCCTTCCCACATGTATTTCCGTGTGATCTGAGACGCTACAGTGCTCGGAAAAAACGTGAGATATCCGTGGACAATTAGAGGAAAAGAATCAACAATGCTCGATTCTCATGTGGCATATCTTTCACGAAAAAAACTATTTCGCAAGTCTCATGCTTCCTGCTTCTTTCCACATGCATTTTTGTGTGTACTGAGGCTCTGCAGTACTCGGTAAGAAACGATAGACAACCGTGGACGATTGAAGGAAGAGAGTCAACAATGCTAGATTCTGATGTGTCACAGCGTGCACAAAAAGAATTATTTCGTGCGTCCAAAGCTTCAGGCTCTTTCTCACGAGTTATTTTATTTATGCTGGAACTTTGCAGTCCTCTAAAAAAAATGCTGGACAATCGTAATCGATAAAAGGATCATAGGTAAAGATGCTCGATTTTCATGTGTCATAGCTTCAACGTAGATAATGTTTCCACATGTCTGAAGCTTCCGGCTACTTCTCACACGTATTTTCATATACACTAGAACTCTCTGGTACTTGGAAAAAAATAATAGACAACCATAGCTGCTCGACAGATCGGAACTAACGATCCTCGATTCTTATCTGACGCAGCTTCCAGGGATTAAACTATTTCGCGAGTATCATGCTTCCGGCTCCTTCCCACATGTATTTTCGTGTGATCTGAGACGCTACAGTCCTCGGAAAAAACGTGAGATATCCGTGGACAATTAGAGGAAAAGAATCAACAATGCTCGATTCTCATGTGGCATAGCTTTCACGAAAAAAACTATTTCGCAAGTCTCATGCTTCCTGCTTCTTTCCACATGCATTTTTGTGTGTACTGAGGCTCTGCAGTACTCGGTAAGAAACGATAGACAACCGTGGACGATCAAAGGAAGAGAGTCAACAATGCTTGATTCTGATGTGTCACAGCGTGCACAAAAAGAATTATTTCGTGCGTCCAAAGCTTCAGGCTCTTTCTCACGAGTTATTTTATTTATGCTGGAACTTTGCAGTACTCTGAAAAAAATGCTGGACAATCGTAATCGATAAAAGGATCATAGGTAACAATGCTCGATTTTCATGTGTCATAGCTTCAACGAAGATAATGTTTCCACATGTCTGAAGCTTCCGGCTACTTCTCACACGTATTTTCATATACACTAGAACTCTCTGGTACTTGGAAAAAAATAATAGACAACCATAGCTGCTCGACAGATCGGAACTAACGATCCTCGATTCTTATCTGACGCAGCTTCCAGGGATTAAACTATTTCGCGAGTATCATGCTTCCGGCTCCTTCCCACATGTATTTCCGTGTGATCTGAGACGCTACAGTGCTCGTAAAAAACGTGAGATATCCGTGGACAATTAGAGGAAAAGAATCAACAATGCTCGATTCTCATGTGGCATATCTTTCACGAAAAAAACTATTTCGCAAGTTTCATGCTTCCTGCTTCTTTCCACATGCATTTTTGTGTGTACTGAGGCTCTGCAGTACTCGGTAAGAAACGATAGACAACCGTGGACGATTGAAGGAAGAGAGTCAACAATGCTAGATTCTGATGTGTCACAGCGTGCACAAAAAGAATTATTTCGTGCGTCCAAAGCTTCAGGCTCTTTCTCACGAGTTATTTTATTTATGCTGGAACTTTGCAGTGCTCTGAAAAAAATGCTGGACAATCGTAATCGATAAAAGGATCATAGGTAACGATGCTCGATTTTCATGTGTCATAGCTTCAACGAAGATAATGTTTCCACATGTCTGAAGCTTCCGGCTACTTCTCACACGTATTTTCATATACACTAGAACTCTCTGGTACTTGGAAAAAAATAATAGACAACCATAGCTGCTCGACAGATCGGAACTAACGATGCTCGATTCTTATCTGACGCAGCTTCCAGGGATTAAACTATTTCGCGAGTATCATGCTTCCGGCTCCTTCCCACATGTATTTCCGTGTGATCTGAGACGCTACAGTGCTCGGAAAAAACGTGAGATATCCGTGGACAATTAGAGGAAAAGAATCAACAATGCTCGATTCTCATGTGGCATATCTTTCACGAAAAAAACTATTTCGCAAGTCTCATGCTTCCTGCTTCTTTCCACATGCATTTTTGTGTGTACTGAGGCTCTGCAGTACTCGGTAAGAAACGATAGACAACCGTGGACGATTGAAGGAAGAGAGTCAACAATGCTAGATTCTGATGTGTCACAGCGTGCACAAAAAGAATTATTTCGTGCGTCCAAAGCTTCAGGCTCTTTCTCACGAGTTATTTTATTTATGCTGGAACTTTGCAGTCCTCTAAAAAAAATGCTGGACAATCGTAATCGATAAAAGGATCATAGGTAACGATGCTCGATTTTCATGTGTCATAGCTTCAACGTAGATAATGTTTCCACATGTCTGAAGCTTCCGGCTACTTCTCACACGTATTTTCATATACACTAGAACTCTCTGGTACTTGGAAAAAAATAATAGACAACCATAGCTGCTCGACAGATCGGAACTAACGATCCTCGATTCTTATCTGACGCAGCTTCCAGGGATTAAACTATTTCGCGAGTATCATGCTTCCGGCTCCTTCCCACATGTATTTTCGTGTGATCTGAGACGCTACTGTCCTCGGAAAAAACGTGAGATATCCGTGGACAATTAGAGGAAAAGAATCAACAATGCTCGATTCTCATGTGGCATAGCTTTCACGAAAAAAACTATTTCGCAAGTCTCATGCTTCCTGCTTCTGTCCACATGCATTTTTGTGTGTACTGAGGCTCTGCAGTACTCGGTAAGAAACGATAGACAACCGTGGACTGAAGTTTTGGACGCACGAAATAATTCTTTTTGTGCACGCTGTGACACATCAGAATCAAGCATTGTTGACTCTCTTCCTTTGATCGTCCACGGTTGTCTATCGTTTCTTACCGAGTACTGCAGAGCCTCAGTACACACAAAAAAGCATGTGGGATGAAGCACGAAGCATGAGACTTGCGAAATAGTTTTTTTCGTGAAAGCTATGCCACATGAGAATCGAGCATTGTTGATTCTTTTCCTCTAATTGTCCACGGATATCTCACGTTTTTTCCGAGGACTGTAGCGTCTCAGATCACACGAAAATACATGTGGGAAGGAGCCGGAAGCATGATACTCGCGAAATAGTTTAATCCCTGGAAGCTGCGTCAGATAAGAATCGAGGATCGTTAGTTCCGATCTGTCGAGCAGCTATGGTTGTCTATTATTTTTTTCCAAGTACCAGAGAGTTCTAGTGTATATGAAAATACGTGTGAGAAGTAGCCGGAAGCTTCAGACATGTGGAAACATTATCTTCGTTGAAGCTATGACACATGAAAATCGAGCATTGTTACCTATGATCCTTTTATCGATTACGATTGTCCAGCATTTTTTTCAGAGTACTGCAAAGTTCCAGCATAAATAAAATAACTCGTGAGAAAGAGCCTGAAGCTTTGGACGCACGAAATAATTCTTTTTGTGCACGCTGTGACACATCAGAATCAAGCATTGTTGACTCTCTTCCTTTGATCGTCCACGGTTGTCTATCGTTTCTTACCGAGTACTGCAGAGCCTCAGTACACACAAAAATGCATGTGGAAAGAAGCAGGAAGCATGAGACTTGCGAAATAGTTTTTTTCGTGAAAGCTATGCCACATGAGAATCGAGCATTGTTGATTCTTTTCCTCTAATTGTCCACGGATATCTCACGTTTTTTCCGAGCACTGTAGCGTCTCAGATCACACGAAAATACATGTGGGAAGGAGCCGGAAGCATGATACTCGCGAAATAGTTTAATCCCTGGAAGCTGCGTCAGATAAGAATCGAGGATCGTTAGTTCCGATCTGTCGAGCAGCTATGGTTGTCTATTATTTTTTTCCAAGTACCAGAGAGTTCTAGTGTATATGAAAATACGTGTGAGAAGTAGCCGGAAGCTTCAGACATGTGGAAACATTATCTACGTTGAAGCTATGACACATGAAAATCGAGCATCTTTACCTATGATCCTTTTATCGATTACGATTGTCCAGCATTTTTTTTAGAGGACTGCAAAGTTCCAGCATAAATAAAATAACTCGTGAGAAAGAGCCTGAAGCTTTGGACGCACGAAATAATTCTTTTTGTGCACGCTGTGACACATCAGAATCTAGCATTGTTGACTCTCTTCCTTCAATCGTCCACGGTTGTCTATCGTTTCTTACCGAGTACTGCAGAGCCTCAGTACACACAAAAATGCATGTGGAAAGAAGCAGGAAGCATGAGACTTGCGAAATAGTTTTTTTCGTGAAAGATATGCCACATGAGAATCGAGCATTGTTGATTCTTTTCCTCTAATTGTCCACGGATATCTCACGTTTTTTCCGAGCACTGTAGCGTCTCAGATCACACGGAAATACATGTGGGAAGGAGCCGGAAGCATGATACTCGCGAAATAGTTTAATCCCTGGAAGCTGCGTCAGATAAGAATCGAGCATCGTTAGTTCCGATCTGTCGAGCAGCTATGGTTGTCTATTATTTTTTTCCAAGTACCAGAGAGTTCTAGTGTATATGAAAATACGTGTGAGAAGTAGCCGGAAGCTTCAGACATGTGGAAACATTATCTTCGTTGAAGCTATGACACATGAAAATCGAGCATCGTTACCTATGATCCTTTTATCGATTACGATTGTCCAGCATTTTTTTTAGAGTACTGCAAAGTTCCAGCATAAATAAAATAACTCGTGAGAAAGAGCCTGAAGCTTTGGACACACGAAATAATTCTTTTTGTGCACGCTGTGACACATCAGAATCTAGCATTGTTGACTCTCTTCCTTTAATCGTCCACGGTTGTCTATCGTTTCTTACCGAGTACTGCAGAGCCTCAGTACACACAAAAAAGCATGTGGGATGAAGCACGAAGCATGAGACTTGCGAAATAGTTTTTTTCGTGAAAGCTATGCCACATGAGAATCGAGCATTGTTGATTCTTTTCCTCTAATTGTCCACGGATATCTCACGTTTTTTCCGAGGACTGTAGCGTCTCAGATCACACGAAAATACATGTGGGAAGGAGCCGGAAGCATGATACTCGCGAAATAGTTTAATCCCTGGAAGCTGCGTCAGATAAGAATCGAGGATCGTTAGTTCCGATCTGTCGAGCAGCTATGGTTGTCTATTATTTTTTTCCAAGTACCAGAGAGTTCTAGTGTATATGAAAATACGTGTGAGAAGTAGCCGGAAGCTTCAGACATGTGGAAACATTATCTTCGTTGAAGCTATGACACATGAAAATCGAGCATTGTTACCTATGATCCTTTTATCGATTACGATTGTCCAGCATTTTTTTCAGAGTACTGCAAAGTTCCAGCATAAATAAAATAACTCGTGAGAAAGAGCCTGAAGCTTTGGACGCACGAAATAATTCTTTTTGTGCACGCTGTGACACATCAGAATCAAGCATTGTTGACTCTCTTCCTTTGATCGTCCACGGTTGTCTATCGTTTCTTACCGAGTACTGCAGAGCCTCAGTACACACAAAAATGCATGTGGAAAGAAGCAGGAAGCATGAGACTTGCGAAATAGTTTTTTTCGTGAAAGCTATGCCACATGAGAATCGAGCATTGTTGATTCTTTTCCTCTAATTGTCCACGGATATCTCACGTTTTTTCCGAGCACTGTAGCGTCTCAGATCACACGGAAATACATGTGGGAAGGAGCCGGAAGCATGATACTCGCGAAATAGTTTAATCCCTGGAAGCTGCGTCAGATAAGAATCGAGCATCGTTAGTTCCGATCTGTCGAGCAGCTATGGTTGTCTATTATTTTTTTCCAAGTACCAGAGAGTTCTAGTGTATATGAAAATACGTGTGAGAAGTAGCCGGAAGCTTCAGACATGTGGAAACATTATCTTCGTTGAAGCTGACACATGAAAATCGAGCATCGTTACCTATGATCCTTTTATCGATTACGATTATCCAGCGTTTTTTTCAGAGTACTACAAAGTTCCAGCATAAATAAAATAACTCGTGAGAAAGAGCCTGAAGCTTTGGACGCACGACATAATTCTTTTTGTGCACGCTGTGACACATCAGAATCAAGCATTGTTGACTCTCTTCCTTTAATCGTCCACGGTTGTCTATCGTTTCTTACCGAGTACTGCAGAGCCTCAGTACACACAAAAAAGCATGTGGGATGAAGCCGGATGCATGAGACACGCGAAATAGTTTTTTTCGTGAAAGCTGTGCCACATGAGAATCGAGCGTCGTTACCTTCGATTCTTAAATCATTTACAATTATCAAACATTTTTTGCAGAGTACTGTAGACTTCCAGTATAAATACAATTACTCGTGAGAAAGAGGCGAAGCATTAGACGCACGAATCATCAATGATCTATGCTTGCATAAGAAAAATGTTTTCGACATTAAATAAATGGACTTCGCAGCACAATTCATTGAATAAATGACAAATGCCGACCGGTCGTATGATACATGATTCGATCGAGAGGGACAGCAAACTTCGGTTGGAACAAAAGACTTCCGGGCTCGCGAAACGAAATTCTGCCTGAACTCTGTCGCTCTTTCGAATTTTTCGAATCGGAGCCTTGATTACCCGGTCCTGAGGCGTCTCCGATCATGAATGAAACAGCAACTCTGATTGGTCGAGAATTCTAGAATTCTATTGCTTCCTATTTAAAAGCTATTTAGTATTTTTTAAAACGCCTGTCATTTTGTTCAGAATATAGCCTGGAATACGTAGGTGTCGGATGCACTACCTATACCGAATCACCCTGTATATATTATTTTAAAATTTATTTCAGCGTGTTTCACGAATGAACTCGCCTCATAACAAAAAAAAAAGTACTGAGCGCGGGAACCGATCCCACGCCCCTGCCGTCCGGAGTCCGACATGCTACCACGGGACCATCCCATTGATTGTAGAATGAGTGCACCTTCTGGTACTTTCGTATTCGCGGCCGGATGGATTATGATTGGCTTGTTTTCGGGGAGAATGTTTTATCGCTTGATAAAAGTTTGTATAAATAGAGAAAGTATGGAAATATGATGAAGAATAATATAATAATACATCTAAATTTTAGAAATTTTTAGATAAAAAATTAAAGAGATAATACATCTAAATTTTAGATGTATTATTATCGTATCAATCGTAAGCGAAGTATAATATAATAATACATCTAAATTTTAGATGTATTATCATACGATTACAAAGTTGTTGTTCTTTCAATAAGCGTGTATCACGAATGAACGATTCGCAAAAAAAAAAATTATTTAAAAAAATACTCAGAGCGGGGATCGATCCCGCGCCCCTCCGGACCGAAGTCAGGCACGCTACCGACTGGACCATCTAATCGCTTGAGGAACAGGTGCATATTTTCGTACTTGTGATTCGCGGCCGGATAGATGATTGGCTTGTATTCGTTTGCTGTTTTGTTGCTTTATCCCTCGATAAAAGTATAAGAATTAATGTAATATTAGTTATATAAATATATTTCCGTTTATTCATAGGGATTATAATGCATTTGGCATTAGGACGGGTGTGAGTGAAGCGAGAGCAATTTATTAGAAGAGCTCGCACGATACGCGGGCCGTCGTGTGACGTCACGCGCGAGCCGTGCTAAGCCAGCGCAGCCAGAAGCCAGCAGCCAGATCGCGCGTAGAGGTTACCCTCTCTCTAATCTCCTGCGCGCCACATGAACGTGCTCAGCGTCCCTATGTATGAGTGTAGCTGCCGAAGGCGCGCTCGAAGTTTCTCGACCGCGCTCGGCTCTTTCCGACGGCGTCCGAGCGTCGCTTGCTCACGGACACGCGCTTCTCTCATTGTGTGACGGGTGCGTAGGGGACTAGAGAGAGGGTAAGTTCTACGCGCGATCTGGCTTCACTGTACTTGAGTTGTGGCGATCCCACCGCTGCCACCAATGTTGTGTCCCGATATTTCAAGATAGAGACTATCGTGAAAATAGGGATGAAGGTTTTGGGATCTACGCCAAACTAGTTAAACTCCAACTCAAGCAGCTACAAAATACTTGTAAAGTTTATTGACTAGGTTGGTTAAAAAAGGTTTAACAAGAAGTACATGTAGATGGTTTGGCCTTCGAACCAAACCCGTCGCTGCCCTGATCAAGACTGACTTTCGGGATCGATACGTCGTCGCTCGAAAGGTGACGGCTATCGATCTTTTGCAATAGTCTGACGAAGCATGGTTGCAGTTATTTGCTGTAAATTGCCCAATTCTGCTTCGGTAAGCAGTTGAATGCTCTTTTATTCGGTCGGTGATTGACCGCAGTTCGGTCGCTGACCGATGTTGTGAAATAGGGAAATTCCGGGTCACAACACTTTGGTGTTGAAAGGCTTTTGAAGTCCACTTGTTCAGGGATCTTAGGCAAACAATGAAAGTTACGGTGGCAGCCCTGCAAAAATTCACCACAAGCGTCACCACCAACAACGCTGGTCCTCGGAAACAACTAAAGCAACAAATTGCGCCAAGATCATACTTTGAAGAAAAAAGAAAGAAGTTTCTTCACAAGAGTGTCGAATTTAATAAAAACTATTGATTAGTTTTCTGAGCAACGATTGAGTGATTATTTGTCCAAGTGTGTATTTTGTGTGTATCGCTACACATGTGCCGGCTTCATAATTGTACCCGTGGGTTGTGCCACTTTTCGACATAACCTCATATTTCGTACTTCGACTTTTCAAAAGTGAGTAGAACTTTGAATTAATAATATTAAGGTATCTCGATATCGAAATCAGAAGAGTAAAATTTGCATGTAAAAATAGAGAACTAAGGAATTCAGAGAGTTTTCTGAAATATAAAAATAAAATGTTGTTCTTAAATTAATTTATATAAATTCTTCAACATTTGTTCACATAGTTCTCGTATTAATAAACATAAAACTGCGTCCTTAAACACGGAGTTCGCAGTTATATTCATTACAGAACAAAACATAGGAATGTAATGTAATGTAAGTTAACTCCGCTTTGTCGTTCAATTATGCAAAAATATGCGATCAGAAGTTCAGAAAATGATCGTGTTATCATCTTTTTCTAAAAACTCTTGAAAACTTTAAAGAAAATTCTTTTAAATCATCTAAAAAGATAAGGTATGAGTTATTAAACCTTGTTCAGACTCTACAAACACTTTGAGTTGCAGGAAAATGGAAAATCGTGCTGCCTTAGGTGTTGTGCATACCCTTCGCAGAATTAGAAAAATCATCAGTAAAGCTGTGCGGTCTTATCAGTCCAATGGGGATATAAATCTTTATAGTCTTTCTCTTGCTCAGCGAAATCTACGGAGAATACGTTCAGCCATATCTGAGGAGACGCACAACCGATTAAAAGACGCAATCGAAGGGTTATTATCTATTGAAAAAAATCAACAACAAACAAGCGCTTATGTAGCTTCAAGAATTAACTCAAGTGGTATATATTTTAAGTTATCATTATTCGCAAGCCTGTTTGAATCCAGTTTTCCGTCTGCTAAAAATTGTCAAGCTTCTTACTTGTCCCCGTTTTCCAACTGCGGTACGGTACGAGACAGTGCCTACATTTCCAATGTATTCTTCTTTCCGGATTGGCCAGGACGCGCTACTGTTCAAATAAATCACGCACAACTAAAAATTATGTATGACGTTGGTTGGACAGTAGTTCAAATGGCAAAACATCTTGGTTCTTGTCAAGAGACGGTTTATAAAAGGCTATACTCTTTAAAGATGCCTATACGTTCACGATATTCCCAAATTTCCAACGAGACTTTACAATCGGAAATTGTGAAAATCCAGAATGAGCATCCAAACGCCGGACAAACGGATAGATTCAAAATTTATCTCAATACACTAGCCTCCATGTGATTGCTCAAATGTACTCCGGAATACGTAAATGTGAGAGAGATAACTGCAAAACGCTTATCGCTAAATTTTAATCCTGTATATTTTTGCGTTCAATTGAGTTTATTATTTTTATAGATGACTAGCGGACCCGACAGATGTTGTCCCATTCACACGTCTTTATTATTCGAAAATTAATTGGATAAACAATTTGAATTGGACCGAATTGTAAATCTAAACCATTTTCGAATCGCCTTGAATACACACAACAAATTTCATTGAAATCGGTTCAGCCGCTTAGGAGGAGTTCGGTGACAAACACACGCACAGAAGAAATATATATATAAAGACGAGTGGACCCGTCGGACGTTGTCCCGTACACACGTCTTTATAATTCGAAAATTAATTGAATAAACAATTTGAATTGGACCGAATTGTAAATCTAAACCATTCTCGAATCCCCTTGAACACACACAACAAATTTCATTAAAATCGGTTCAGCCGTTTAGGAGGAGTTCAGTGACAAACACACGCACAGAAGAAATATTATATAAAGATACAGGCGTATTTAAAGGCAAGAGGTTTCCACGTCCAAAGGTCTAAAATCAGACAAGTTCTGCGTGAAGTTGATCCTATAGGAGTGGCTAGTAGATGGAGCCAGTCTATCAAAAGACGAGTGTACATGGTAGCAACGCCAAATTCTTTATGGCATATGGATGCACATCTGAAACTATCGAGGTAAGACTTGATTTTGCATACTGAATACTAAATAATAGTGTTTTATGTTTCATTTTTTTTTATTTGTAGGTGGGGTTTTGTAATACACGGTTGTTTTGATGGATACTCTCGGCTAATCATCTATTTAAAATGTGAAACGTCCATTCAAGCCGAACCAGTGGTCACTTTATTTGCAAAAGGCGTAAGCAAATATGGCCTACCATCGAGAGTTAGGTCAGACCACGGCCACGAAAATATTTTCGTAGCATATTTGATGAATACGCTTCAAGGCTTGAATCGGGGAAGCCATATCACCGGTAAATCTGTTCATAATCAACGCATAGAACGATTGTGGGTGGATGTTTTCAAAGAAGTATGCGATTCAGTCTATTCTGAATTATACACTCTGGAAAATGAGAATCGTATGGACGTGGACAATAACATGCATAGGTTTTGTGTGCAGTTCGTATATAAAAAAGTCTGCATGGAACGTTCACAATTTGAGAACAGAAAATAATCGCTCTTCACGGCAGCTGTGGCTCGAAGGAATATTGCAAAATTATAATGCAACTTCAGCTGCAATTGAAGACATTTTTGTATCGAATACAGATTTATACGACAGGCTTTCTGAATCATTGCGATCATTGGGAGTTGACGTTTCAACTGATGTAATAAATCAATAAGCAATCGATCATTGTTCTTCAAATTTTACTGCATCGGTGAACAATCTGTGAACGATCTGAGGAACAAAAAATGGAATTTGAAAACATTGCGGCTTCAGAAAGATCTAACTGTGATAAATATATTTCGTGCGTCAATTTATCAAGAAGTTAACATGTTCAAAGAGCGTATTCTTTAAATTATAATTGTATTTTTTCTTTAATATACGAAAAAAAGTCATATATATGCGCTATGTATTTTAAATCATATTTTTAGACTTATCACTCACCTATCACTCACTCTTATATTATACATCTTATTTGAATTTTTCCAGTAAGTGTGAACATATATACAGGGTGACATGTTAAGGGTGGCCACCCCCTTTTATTTCGCCCCCCGTAAAGATAATCGGATGGGTCGCGGGTGATTTTTGAAGGAAATTTTCTGAACTTTCCGATAGAAAATACGGCGTTCATCGGAAAATGATAGGTTTTGCAGCACAAAAGTGGCCACTACGAAAATAATGTGAAAACACATTTTTTTCTGACAGGAATAAAGTAGACTTTATTCCGAATACGGGCCATACGCGAAAAATTTTTTTTGAGTATTGCATCATTGAGAAAAGTGATATCAAAAATGTGCGTTATCGAATAAATTTGAATATGACTGAACGAAACAACGGAATTGAACGAGCGGTACGAGAGTGATTTGCTGCGTCGTCTGCTTGCTGACGGCATATTTTTCAATCACCTGACATTTCTTAAATAACCTTTTTGGCATTTCACACTGACAGATACAAAATTAACATTGGGAGAGTGAACTTGAGCGCAAAAGACAAACCGAGTTTGAGACAAAACACTACAACCCTGTTCATTCGATTCCAACGTTTCGTTTAGATAAGTTTAAATTGGTATTATAACACCTAATTTTGACATAACTTTTCTTAATGATGCGATACTCAAAAAAAAATGTTCGCGTGTGTCCCGTATTCGGAATAAAGTCTACTTTATTCCTATCAGAAAAAAATATATTTTCACATTATTTTCGTCGTGGCCATTTTTGTGCTGCAAAACCTATCATTTTCCGATGAACGCCGTATTTTTTATCGAAAAGTTCAGAAAATTTCCTTCAAAAATCACCCGCGACCCGTCCGATTATCTTTACGGGGGGCGAAATAAAAGGGGGTGGCCACCCTTAACATGTCACCCTGTACATATATTGGAGTTTTATTTGCACGACTTCTAGAGTCTTTTACAAGTTACAAGTTAATATATATTAATATTCTAGTATACGCATCTTTTATAACATTACATTTTTACATTTTTTACATTTTCCTTGCATACGCCCCTTTACTTCCTTCTCCTCCTCATACCCCCGCCACTTCTTCTTCCCTTTCCTCCTCTTCCTCTTCCATTCCTCCCTTTTTACACAGTTCTTCTACCTCTTTAAAATATTTGCATATCCCTATCTGTATTTTTCCCCCTAGCATGTTTATCATTTCTCCCTTTATCTCTACACCCTCCATACCCTCCGCCCACGTCCTCACGCTACACCGCGCTTCCTCCGATACACTATTCCATCCTTTCCTGCATACCATTAAATGCTCCAGTGTCTCCAATTCAACCTTGCACATCCTGCAGCTCCAATCTTTTTCCCCCTTCTTTCCCGCTCTCCCTATATTCCCGCATCTCAGCCTCGCCCATACCTCTTTATCCTCCCCCTTCACCCCCTCTTCCGCCCAGTATCTCCACGGATTCTTTTCGTCCTTCACCAGATACTTATAAATACTGTTGTAAGAGGACCTATTTATCCGCTCTTCCTCCTTCCTTAATATTGCCTCTTTTGCGTTATTCAAACCTCTTTTCATCGCTTCCTCTATTCCTTCTATTGCTTTCCCTTCCCTTATCATTTCTACAATTTCCCCCATTCCTATTTCCTTCACTAATTTCTCCAAACTTTTCCTCCACTTTGATGGTACCCTGTTCGAAATATCTCTGACCTCCTCCATTAAACAAATTTTCGGCCACCTTCCCTCATCCATCCTGATCACATCGCATATGTACCTCAACGCTCTCTCTCTTATCCTATACCCTAACGTCGGCACTCCAAGTTCTCTTCTCCATATATAATTCGGCGTTGTTTTCTTTACCCCCAGGGCCATCTTGCAGTATTTGCTCAGTATCTTTTCGAACCTCTCTATTTCCCCTAAACCCCATATTTCCACTCCATACATTGCCCCTGCTTGTACAATTGTTTCTAATAAGTATAGCCTCTCCTCTATCATATCCCTACCTGCTCTTTTCCATAATCCCCACACTGTATTTGTTGCCTTTTGCGCTCTCCCTACCAACTTTTTACCATGCACCCAACACGAATTCCTGCAGGTGAACCAGTACCCCAGATATTTAAATTCCTTCACTGTTTCTATTTTTTCCCCTTTAATCACCCATCCCCTGTTCTCTTTCGCCTTTCCACCCTTTCCGAAAACCATTATTTTCGTTTTTCTCGCGTTTACTTCCATTTTATTCTCATCTGCCCATCTTTCTAGATCCTTTAGGATGCTCCTTAACCCCTCCGCCGTCTCGGCTACCGCTGCCACATCGTCCGCATATTTAATAGCAAAAATTTTTTCCTTTCCAATTACTACCCCACCCTCATTTCTTTTCTCCCACCTATCCTCTGGTTCGTCTATATATAAGTCGAACAGCGTCGCACTTAACGCACAGCCCTGCCTAACCCCTTGTCTCGTTCTAAAACTATCCGTGATCTTTCCTTTCGTTATCACTTCTGCCCTTGTCTCCCGATATATCTCCTTTATCATACCTAACATCCTCCCTCCGATACCTTTTTCTTTTAACTTCACTATCATTCTTTCTCTGCTCACCCTGTCAAATGCGGCTTTGAAATCAATAAACGCGACATATAGTTTCCCTCCTTTTCCTTTCAACTTCCTGTTAATCAGTGCGTTTAGCGTGAAGATTTGGTCCCTTGTCCCCCTACCTTTCCTAAATCCTGCCTGGCTTTCCTTCAGTTTTTTGTTTTTTTCAATCCACCTGTTTAACCTTTCGTTCATCATCTTTGTTAACAGCTTGTACCCCGTGTCTAATAACGAAACCCCTCTGTAATGTTCTGCTTTGTTTTTGTCTCCCTCCTTATATATTGGCATGATCCTTGCTGTTTCCCAACCTTTCGTGATTCTCCCTTCTATCCACATTTTGTTTAACGCACCTCTCACTTCCTCTCTCTGACTCTCCGGTAATGCTTTCAACAATTCTATGCAGATCCCATCCTCCCCTGCCGCTTTCCCGTTTGCCATTTTCCTCAATGCCTCCCGCAATTCCGTCTTTTTGAATTCCTCGTTAAATTCACTTATCTCTTCTTCGCCCTCTTTGCTTCTTTCTCCCATCTCACTTTCCGATCTCTGTTCTTCGCTCTCCCCTACCCCTCATCCCTCTTCCGGCATTTGCTCTCCATTTAACAGCTGCTCAAAGTGTTTCTTCCATTCCCTTTCCCCTATCCTGTCACTGTTATCGCTCCGTCCTTTGCTCCTGAACTTATTCAACGCCTTCCACCATTGCGACATATCTTTGGCCTTCCTCACCCAAGTGTGAACATATACAGTTGGTTTTGTAAATTGAAAATTTTTGTTCAATTTTTATGGTTATTTTTATTTTACATTAACGTAGTACGAAATGGAATGTGTATATTCGGCTTATCGGAAAATAGAGAATTTAAACGTTTTAAAATGACGCATACTGTTTAACTTCATCAGTATGCAAACAAATATTCAAATCGTTTTTCAACTCGTTGTAATTTAAGTAAGTTTTTGGTAACGTCAATGTATCCGTGCAAGTTGTGAAGATCGGTCTTTGGCTTAATCCGGAAGCGTCGTTAAATTGTATGTTAATCGCATTCGGCATTTGATACGAAGCCGTTATCAAAAATATGAACTTGAGAAAGTTATCTTTATCGAGGCAGTTGATATACATAACCAAATAAGGAAGAACCTCATTTTCTTCGTTGGTTAAGTGAGGGTCTGTGATTAGGCAATTCACGATTTTGCTCGGAGTGGATGTTTGCATTTCCACAAAAATGTTAAAATCACAGCAGCCCCAAAAACCAGAATATTTTTTGGGTTACACACCTTCACGAAGTTTTGCAATGAATCTTCATGGCATCTCAATTAACAATTCGGTTGCGATTGTTGTTAATTGCTCTGAAAATCCGTTAACGCCCGGATTTGTGAAAAATTTATTCGTTTGAAAGAAGTCTATAATAACTTGTTCTTTTTTTGTAAGAGATGAAAAATTAATTCTCCCTTTTTTTAGAATTTTTCTGAAGTACGGATTTACGTAGTTCATCAGTTCTGATAGAAGCATTTCTTTATCGATTTCGGCATCGCAATTTCCAATCAAGGTTAATGTGATTCTCGAAAGTTTCGTTGGAACGGTAGTAGTTAAAATTAACATGTGTTGAATCCGCCCAATTATAATGAATGTATCTTGCTCGTTTCGCTTGTTTAACGCCTAATACGGGACGCAAGAATATTCACCTTGAAAAAATGTGCCCCAGCATTTTTCGAAAAAAATATTCATCAATTCTTTAGTCAAGCCACCACTGTCAATGCCCATTTCGCCGATGAATTTTACGTTTAATGGCTTGGTGACAATTTCTTTGTCCTTGTAAAGATTTATCATTTCAAGAAAGCAGTTAGCTCTCGAAATATCGATCATAGCCGTTTTTGCATTCTCCGGTAATGATGGGAACGAAACAAAATTATTTTAGTCAACAACCGGCTCATTGATGTCTGGAAAAGAAATATTATAGCATCGGTTTGCATTTACATGTAAGCGAATAGTATACATCGTTCTTAATGTAAATGAAAGATGTGTATAATTAAAAAAAAAAAAAAAGTTAAGACAAGGAATTTTTTTGTGTTTTTTGTTGTTTTTTTTTTTAAATAAGTTTAAACCTGAACGAATGTCGTCATCAGCACTCAATTCTTCATCACCAATTTCCTGAATTCTTCGTGGCCGTATTCTCGTCGAACGTCGCTGTTCTTGAAAAGTGACGTTAGGCCTAGTAGACAATGAATCTTGGTGCAAACTACGATTGTTAGATGTTGATGGTGAATTTTGGTGCAGACTGTCTATGTAAGATCCCGTGTAGAAATACTGATCGGGAATAAGTCGGGCCCTGTACGGGCTTTCCCGATTGTAGATCGGGGCCTGACCAGGCTTGCCTCGTCTGGACCCGGCTAGCAATGTAACGGGTGAGAGATCGGGCGATGGTCTGGCCTTCCCTACATCGGGAAATGATCAGGAAATGACCAGGGCCTTCTCGGCGCCCGAACAATACATGAGATCGGGAAATGATCAGGAAATGATCGGGCCCTTCTCGGCGCCTGGATAGAATATTAAAATCGGGAAATAGCCATGCCCTGGTATGCGCCTCTTACTGAACTCCCTCATTTCATATGTGTATCAGAGCTTCATTGGAGCCTAACAAATAAAAGCAACACTTTACAGTTAAGGTATAGTCTACATTTTCTTTATTGTGAAATACTTGAATATGTGATTATTCTGATAGTTATTCTAATTTTTAGGATAGAATTGATCCTTGACAAAAAAATAAAGTATACGGTCTCCCTCATTAATTTAATGAGGGCCGGGTGACCTAAGGGAAGGTTCTAGTCCAGAGGCCCGAAAATGTGCGTAATTTCATGATTTTTTTTTGGGAGTACATATGTATTTTTTTTTTTAACTTTTGTGGCATTTATTTGTCTATATTTTAGAAAGTTTACAACATTTTTTCGAGTAAAAATAATAAAAAATGGCAGCTCCAGTTCTCACTGACGACGGTCGTGCGCGGCGGTGAACAGTGTGCGCGGGGCACTCTACCGCCCTGCCAAGTGATCTGAAACGAAAAAATAAAAAAAAATCCTAAAGTAGATGGAATTTGGGGGGCCTTATGAATTTCCGATTTTTAAAAAACCCTTTTTAAAAAAAATGGGGACCCTTTGAAAAAAAACACCTTTTTCGCCTCTTTTTATTTGTTTTAACGTTAAAAAAAACAATAGTAAAAATTTTTTTTTGACAAAAAACGCTTCCTGAAGGCCTCCTAAATTGAATAAGCTTTAATTTGAGCCGTCAAACGTCGAAATCGGTGTAGTCGGTGAAGCGGAATCGCGCCCCGCGCGCAAAAAAAAGGTTTTCCCCGAAAAACGCGTTTAAAGTTTGACGAAGAAAAAATCGTATATAATGTTTTTTTTTACTTACATTTACACTTACATTTAATCAGCTATTCCCGCACCATACAGGATTCCTTCCTCATCTTCAAAAAGCATGTTTTGCTGAACTTTGGTGCTGATTTTGTCAATTCTGGCCTTTTTCGCCAACACTGATAGATTCGCCTCCGCCGATGTGATGCGTTTATCGTCCGTCTTCGCAGCAAAGTTTTTACTATTTATTCCTATTTATCGACCGTAATCCAAGTCCCAGAATTCGCATTACAAACATCAAACGGTGATTTATTTCGTACGCACTATTTACTAACCGGCTCGAAGAAACGCGTTGTTGATTATTGCACTTGCACTTGATTACTAAATTAAAACCAAGTCCACGTTCACACGTACGAGAAAATGTGCGTAATTTCATGATTACATCACTGTCACATTTTTTACACTTTAGACATTCGAATAAAAAGTTGAAAACAGTAAATTGAAAACAGAAAATTGATAATGACATTACTATGGCCAACGTCAATTTCAATATCATCGTAACTCGCGTCTTTCATTTTTTTGGCTGAAGTACTGGCATATTCTGTTTCTCCTTCAATTTGATCCGGATTGTAATAAAATTTCTTCTTTCGCGGCCGATTCGGACGAATATCTCCCACTGATTTTCGCGTGTTAGGCATTTTCGATCACTGTTACTTGCCAGAAATTCAAAACGCAACTGAAATACGTTACTCTGAATAGAGCGCTCGTTCGACCGAGGGAACGCAGGTATACGAGCACACAATAGACAGGAATTTACAAGAATTTGTTCCGAGAGGCACAAACTTACTACTTACCTCGAAGCGGCTCCGAGCGCGCGCTTCTACCTGTTTTTCGGCCGACGCGCTCTCTCGTCTATACGCTACAACTCGTAAAATCAGTTAGATAGGGAAATATCCTTTTGCCTACACATTTTTAAGACCTTAAGGATAAAAATAAAGCAATACAAAAAAATAAGTTTTTTTGGTCGATTTTCCCTTAAGAAAAGTACTACGATTTGTCGTTGCTTTGCTCTTATAAGTTCGCCATACGCGGTATGTGTTCGCGAGAAACGGCCGTTAGTGCGCCGCGCTGTGGCCAGTACGCGTACCTCGCGTCCTTTGCTTTCAAATCGTTCATAAAATCCCGATCGGGGCATGGGCATTTACTGACATAGAGAAATTGGCAAAAAAAGACCGGGATTTCCCTATATGGTCCCTGATAGGCCCCTATCAGGAAACGCTAACCAGGGAAAACCTAGCCAGGGCCAGATATAAAGTCGGGACTTCCAGACCACATTTCTACACGGGATGAAGTCGCATGAGTATGCGATCGAGTATGCAACCGAGCATTGGAAGTTTCTGTTCTCGTAACTGGCAAATCAGCTGGAAAATCTTTCAGTGGCAGTATTATTATTTTACTTTGTCCCACTTCAGTCTCCAGATCACTTCCGGTTTCAACAGCGGTGATACGGATGATTCTCTTATTTCGTAGCATCTTCGCAATTTGGAAGTCGCACATTCGTAATAAATGTTGAATGTGGGAATCGAACAACAAAATTACGTTTTCTTTTATCTCTTCCAAAGGTTGATCCCTGCCTATTTCCAATGATGCATTTGCCTCACCTTATTCAAAGTATGTTTTTAGCGTTTAGGTAGCGCATTCCATTTTTATAACAAAACATGTCTTTGATGAAAAAACAAGACTTTTTTTGTAATTACCAAATCCTCTTTGCTTTAGAGAGTTCAGCTCTGGCTTCGATGGAAAAAAATCGGCGTTGCATAGCTTCATTAAAAACACTTTTTTCTTTTACGTTCTGCCTCGTTTTCGACCTCTGTGAACATTTGGTATTAAGGTTTCGCGTCTGAAATTGCTTCTCGTCGCCTGGACTAATGAAGCAAAGTTAGTCTCTTCCATCGTTAACTCATTGGAGACATTTGCTACGACTTGAAGTAACCGATGAGCTTCGTGTTCATCCGTCATCCTTTATTGTTATTTTATTTGTTGTGAAAGAATTATGAATCAGAATACCTTGTAATTAGGATGAAATTATGTAAATATGAATAAATGAAAACTATCTTACCTGGTGATATGAGCGAACAAATATTATTGCCGTTGACGAATCGTTTAGGTTAGGTACAACTTTGCCCGTGTTGCTCTTAAAAATACGTTGAGAAGCGGCGCTAACTTCTCAGCGATAAACGCAAATTCTTGCAGGGCTGCCACTTTAACTATTATCTTTTGCCTAAAATCTCTAGACGAGTATACTTTAACACTGAAGAAGAATGGGGAATAAAAATGATGTACATAATGGTAATTCGGGAATTAAAATTATGTACATAATAAGAATTCGGGAACTAAAATTATGTACAAAATGAGAATTCGGGAATTAAAATTATGTACATAATACGAAATCAGGAATTAAAATTATCTACATAATGAAAATTCGGGAATTAAAATTATCTACATAATGCGAATTCAGAAATTTCTTTTATGTTATAAGATGAAATGAAATGGAGAATTAATTTTATGTCCAGAGATAATTTTAATTCCATTCGTCACGTACGCTTCTACTTCATAATAATTCAGTGAATTACAATTACGTCTAGACTTAATGAAAATGTATTTTAACGAAGGTTATTTTTTTGCCCCCCAATTTTGATGACTATAATAAATAGCAAAACGGCGTGCCATATGTGTCGCAGTCGTATTCTTCCAATTTTATTCTCCACCTCATTAAAGCCTTAGGCCACCCTAGAATTTTCGAAAAATTAATTTTTTTTTTTCAATTCGAAATGGTCCCTTAGGACCTCAAAAATGATGTCCCAGAAGATTATGGCCGGGAAAAACCTTTAGGTACTCGGTTTTCGAATTTTAGTACAAGGCCATCTGGTCCGCAGCGAGCTCCTTTTGTGAGCGCTAGGGGGAAGGTACGTTAGGGGACTAGAGCAGGTATACGGCAGATGTTATTGAAAATATTTATTTCCTGACTAGTCTAGACTAGTTTATCCTTGTCGAACGTCTCTTTTAGTTAGTTGGGTACAGCCAAGCATTTGAGAAGGACGCTAGTCGACGAACACTTGTTTTCCTCGATATTTCTGTGAACTTCCATTTCTTTTTCCCTGTATAATTATTGAGTTTTTACAATGAGTGATAAAGTAGTGTACAGTGCGAAGAAAGGAATAAAAACGTCGTTTTGCAATAGAAAGAGACCAAAAACATCTCGAAGAAGACCATTGATGGACTCATGGCAACGCGCTAAAGCTACAAATACTTTGGCTGAGTACGAACACAAGCCAGCTCTTGCAATTGAAGTCTATGAAGCTATCAAACCAATCTATGAAGAACTGACCAGTGAAGATCTTCTAACTCGGTACATCGGTGGTTACACACAAAACAATAATGAAAGCTTCAATTCCACTGTGTGGGCATTGGCCCCGAAATCCATTTCGAGTGGTAAAACAATCTTGGATGTAGCCACGGATATTGCAGTTTGTGTGTTCAATGACGGGTTTGTTTCAATTTTGCACATAATCAAAGCAATGAACTTGGAAATCGGCCTGAACAGCTACGAAATGTGCCTGGAGATCGACAAACGGCGCATAAAGCTTGCAGAAAGATCGCTGTCCGACTGGGTAAAAGAGGCAAGAATCGCTTCAAGATCAAGCAGAAAAGAAATGCAATAGCAGGAAGATAATCTGGAAGGCCAATTGTATGGTGCAGGCATCGCAGATTAAAGGTATTGTGAAATTATTCATGATTTTCTACTACTCAAAACTTCAAACTCGTTTATCTCAATACTGTATTTTTCAAGTTGGCCGGACTCGTAACTCAAGCAATTTTCAACCGATTAACTTGAAATTTTGAAAATATCTTGAAATATACATTGTCTATGGAAGTACGTAGGATTTTTTTTTTATATTGCGTAGTTCATTTGTTATTAACAATTATCTGACAATTTTTCAGGCAAGTTTTTCACTTTTCACTTTAGAAGGGCGCCATTTGGCCAATAATCAATATATCGCAAAAATCCTACGTACTTCTACAGCAATTACTATACAGCCTGTCCCATAATGGTCGACCGACCTCTGAGAGGTGGGTACATGGGATGATTCTGGACCGAAAAGTCCTCTTCCATTTTTTCCTCCGACGCCCCCCTGATTAAATATTAATTAATTAAGTTCAGCGAATAAGACGCGTCGAATAAGCGGGCTACATGGCGCGTAGTGGTGTGCGTGCAGGCGCAGCAGCCCTAGAAGCGTGCGTGTAAAAGCGCGAACGAGGTCGATAGTGTGCGTGCGTGGTGTGAGAGAGTGTTGAACGTCGAACCTTCCCGAAAACATGAATAGAGCGAGGTAGTGATGGGGCGGGCGCAATAATGGAAGGAGGAACGATAAAAACTGATCACGTTTGCAATCAGTTATCGAATTAATTGTTCAATGCAATGAAAAAAAATGTCAATGATTTTGAATTGCGACTGGACAAAAATACAATTTTTGATTAATTTTTTGCAATTACATTTTATGAAGCTTCTCAAATCATTTATTGCTGTTTTTAAAAAAAACATTTTTGGAAAAAATCTTTATTCAAATTTAAAGAAAAATGTTAATTCTTCAATTTGAAAATGAAATGCTTTTTCCGATTGAATATTTTCGCAATACAGTGAAATTGAACTTCTCGAATTGCTCATTGCAATTAGAACAAAATATTGCAATTACATTCAATCAAAAAAGTCAAAATTTGAAATCGTTTATTTTTGAAGAAAATAATCATTATTAACACTGTTTAATAAAAGTAGCATGAAGTTAAAAAAAAAGTTGATGATTCGAGCGTCGTGCGAGTTTATCGTATTGCCTGCGGACACTACTCGGATGGGTGACCGCTCGATTGCAGATGGAGGGATTAATAAAAATAGTCAATATTTCAAATCGTTTATATTATTTTAAGAAAAATAGCATTATTAACACTGCTTAATAACAGTGGCATGAAGTTAAAGAAAAAGTTGATGATTCCAGCGTCGCGCGAGTTGATGGTATTGCATGCGGACCCTACTCGGATGGGTGACCATTCGAAAATTAAAAAAAAAATTGGAAATTAAAAAATACAATTCTTCACGTTATTTGCGTTAACTTATTGAAAAAGTACTGATGAGTACAGTTTAAATGACAGTTACATGCTGTAAAAAAAAATGTATCGGGTTTCGATCCCCGATCGCCCGGGTGACAGCTTCAAGTGCTACCAATTCGGCTAACGCCGGGTTTTTAACGTCATACCACTGTTATTAAACGGTGTTAAAAACGCTTTCTTCGTCGCCCGTCGGAGTGATGTCCGCATTCGATATCGCAACTTGGCCGACAGCCCGAGTCGCAAGCCTGTCGCTGTCCATCTGCGCGATTCTGTGCAAGGAAATTGCGAAAAAAAGAATGAAAAAAACGCAGCTTCGCAGCCCAAAAACGCAGCCCAAACAATGACAAATTTTTTATCTTGAATGAAAATTTAAGATAAAAAATTTGTCATTGTTTCTGCAATTGAAACAGCGATTTTTAGGCAAACTGCAGTTTTCAGAAACTGCAGTAAGCATTTTCAAATATAATTTGCATGCAATTGCAAAAAAGTTGCGTCGAAAGAATTTAACCCGTTCAGCCCTGACTTTTTTTGAGTAGAGCAGTTTTCGTCTCATTTTGTATAGAGGAGTTTTTAGGGTCGCTGATTACGAATCCGATGTCACATTTTCAATATTCAAAATGGCGGATCCAATATGGCGGACGCCTTATTCAAAACTTGATCTGATTGGCCTGAAATTTGATACTCGGGGGTTTTTTGGGACGCAGATTATGAATCCGATGTCAGATTTTCAAAATTCAAAATGGCGAATCCAATATAGCGTACGACTTATTTAAAAATTAATTCAATTAGCCTGAAATTTGATACTCGCGAGTTTTTGGGGTCGCAGATTACGAATTCAATGTCAGATTTTCAAAATTCAAAATGGCGGAACCAATATGGCAGACGGTTTATTCAAAAATTCATTCATTTGGCCTGAAACTTGTTAGCCGGAGATTTTCGGGGCCGCTGATTACAAATACGATGTTAGTTTTTAGAAATTAAAAACGACAGATGCAACATGGTGGACAAAAATTAAATAAGTTCACACTTGCGCTCTAGAAAATGACCACTGAAACTTTTACGGGGTCACTGTTCACCAATCTGGTGTTAACTTTGTGGTTGTGGAAAGTTGATTATCTGTACCTTTTTTTTTATAAGCATTTGTATTATTTTGATAATTAATAATAGCGGGAGTCATTCACTCTCTAGTCTGATATTGAACAAAAAAAATGAACTAAAAACAACAAAAAAAACAAAAAAATTGGATCAGTGTTTTGTAACCTCCCCGTGGTTGATCCTGGTATCTACGAATTTGTAGGCAAATTACAGGCAAAGCTGATATAAGATTTGTAATCATTGGAGCGTCGGCCACGACGCTTTATGTTAATCCTAAAAATATGTACAGGCCATTGATTTTATTCTAATCTTTTAATTTTGCTTAAGGCTTAAAATCTTTTATACTATTTCAATAACGTCGTTTACACTAATTGTGAGGAGCGTAAACGAATCATTTTATTATTCAAGTATTTGCAGATGTACGCACGTATTTCCATTACTCGTTAAAGCGAACAAGATTTCGTCTCCAAGGCATAATTGGTTTATATACGTACTTTTCCAACCGTTCGGAAAGCATATTATTTGGGATCATTGATTAATATTCTCAAACCTTTTTATTATTTGCCCTTTCTTCCATATAAACTTTCTGGAAAGATTAGGAGATGGACATGTGCATTCACGGGGCACACCGAGGAGTCCAAACCCTCGAGTTACCTCCAATAGGGCCATAAAATAATTAAGTCCCTCCACGGACCTAACAGCAGTATGTTTTAATGCTCACGTCTGACGGTAGAGTAAAGCCTTTTTTTATTGTCACATTGTCTTCAATGTTTTTCCCATATAATAGAACACGTGTACATTTTCCACCCTGTCCTACTTTAGGCTCGGGTTTCTTCGTGTTCGAACCAATCAGAAAATTCAAGGTTTTCCAGCCAATCGAAAATTACTTGTTCATTTTGACCAATGGAAATACGTGTTACATTTCGGAAGAAATCTCTCCTCCCACCTGGGAGGAATTGAGAATCTTTAGAGTTTTTCTTAACTTTGTTAGTTGTTCCATGTTCGTTACCGAGTTAACACCTCTGGTTCACTCAGTACGTTGCCGAGTCAACGTGCTTTATAAGTTACAATAGCATCGTTGCCGAGTCAACATCAATACTTGTAACCCATCACGTTGCCGAGTCAACGTGAATTAATTCAATGTAAAATAAGTTGCCGAGTCAACATTTATCACGGTTCAAACATAGTTGTCGAATCAACTAAAGAACATTTTCAAATAATCAATACAACAAACTCAACCTCTTCAACAATTCATTTCGTTCTGTAAATTATCACTCAAACCACCAATAAATCTGTTACTGTGTTCAAGTTACACCTTCAGCTTCTTTAATCACGCGAAAACAGTTGTAGTCTATTAATTTAAACTATAACGTGCCATTGATATCGCCGCAAATTACGCGCACTGGAATTTACAACTCCAGTGGATTCGTTCAGAGTCGCGAGATCTTCGGCACAGAACATTTTATCATCAATAACGAAAACCCTACAGTGATCATTTTTATTAGCATAGATTGATTTTTTTTTCTTTTTTTGTTTGCTATCTAAAATCTACTATTTTGCAATTCAAAAAGCTAACATCAAATTCGTAATCTGCGACCATCAAAACCCCTAAAAAAACAAATTTAGGCCAATTGAATCAATTTTTAAATAAGTCGGCCGCCATATTGGATCCGCCATTTTGAGTTTTGAAAATCTGACATGGAATTCGTAATCAGCGACTTCAAAAACCCCCGAATAGTCATTTTTGTGAGCCTAGCTCCACGTAATTCGACAATACGCAATTTTTTTAAAATTCTTACCAAAAACGTTCATTTGATTATATTGTTATAACTATGAAATTGTTATTAACTTTTGGCACTATAGATTTTTGATGCAAAGTAGAATAAATTTGTGGGCCGTTGGCGTTGGGAAATCAAAAAAATATTGATTTTTGACAAAGTTATGAACGTTTGAACGCAAAAGTGGTTTCGATCGAAACCACCAGGGCTGAAAGGGTTAATTTTGTACTATTGAAATTAACATTTGTTTAGGGTTGTGAACAATTACAACCCGGCGTTAGTCAAACTGGTAGCACCTGAAACTGTCACCCGGGCGATCGAGACCTAATAAATTTTTTTTTTTTACAGCATGTTACTGTCATTTAAACTGTACTCATCAGTGCTTTATCAATAAGCTCACGCAAATAACGTGAAGAATTGTATTTTTTAATTTCCAATTTTTTTTTTAATTTTCGAATGGTGACCGATCCGAGTAGGGTCCGCATGCAATACCATCAACTCGCGGGACGCTGGAATCATCAACTTTTTCTTTAACTTCATGCCACTGTTATTAAGCAGTGTTAATAATGCTATTTTTCTTAAAATAATATAAACGATTTGAAATATTGACTATTTTTATTAATCCCTCCATCTGCAATCGAGCGGTCACCCATCCGAGTAGTGTCCGCAGGCAATACGATAAACTCGTACGACGCTCGAATCATCAACTTTTTTTTTAACTTCATGCTACTGTTATTAAACAGTGTTAATAACGATTATTTTCTTCAAAAATAAACGATTTCAAATATTGACTTTTTTGACTGAATGTAATTGCAATATTTTGTTCTAATTGCAATGAGCAATTCGAAAAGTTCAATTTCACTGTATTGCGAAAATATTCAATCGGAAAAAGCATTTCATTTTCAAATTGAAGAATTAACATTTTTCGTTAAATTGGAATAAAGATTTTTTCCAAAAATGTTTTTTTCAAAAACAGCAATAAATGGTTTGAAAAGCTTCATAAAATGTAATTGCAAAAAATTAATCAAAAATTGTATTTTTGTCCAGTCGCAATTCAAAATCATTGACATTTTTTTTCATTGCATTGAACAATTAATTCGATAACTGATTGCAAACGTAATCAGTTTTTATCGTTCCTCCTTCCATTATTGCGCCCGCCCCATCACTACCTCGCTCTATTCATGTTTTCGGGAAGGTTCGACGTTCAACACTCTCTCACACCATGCACGCACACTATCGACCTCGTTCGCGCTTTTACACGCACGCTTCTAGGGCTGCTGCGCCTGCACGCACACCACTACGCGCCGTGTAGCCCACTTATTCGACGCGTCCTATTGGCTTAACTTAATTAATTCATATTTAATCAGGGGGGCGTCGGAGGAAAAAATGGGAGAGGACTTGTCGGTCCAGAATCATCCCATGTACCCACCTCTCAGAGGTCGGTCGACCATTATGGGACAGGCTGTATATAATCTAGAAATTCATTTGCTCATTATTATTTTAAAAATCACAGGAGCTGTTAGTCCGGCCGTGGACCCCGAAAAAAAAGACGTCGTCGCAAAAACGCTGCACAGCCGCCATTTTGTAATAAATCGCTTCAAAAAAATTATTGTAAGCAGTCACTGATATAGATAATAAAATCACGTTTCTGTTATCTCGATTTATTTTGTAGTTTTTCTGAAAAAAAATCCCCAAAAAGCCTATTTTTTCAGCCTCTAGGGTGGCCTAAGGCCTTAACCTCGATCCAGGGTCCTTGACCCCGAATAACCAGGTTAATGGTTTATGATCGGTTACGATGATGGATTTTGTTCCATATACAGCCTGTCCCAAAAGGGTCGAAGGATCTCTGAAGGGGTGGTAGATCTCGAAATTCTGGATCGAAAAGTCCTCAGCGGTTTTTCGATCCGAGCGCCCCTGACGAGTTATCAATAATTAATGACAGCCAACAATACGCGTGTGCTGGGCAGCGCGTAGTGTTGTGCGTGTGACGGTGTGCCCGGCCGCACCGCGAGAGGCAGGCCTATGACGCGCGACGTAGCCTAGCGACGTAGACGTGTGTGTAGCATGGGTGTGAGGGCCCAAGCAATGCAGCACCATAACACGCGTTGATTGTATTGAAGGAAAACACGACAACAATACGTAGCGCGGCGCGATAAAACATTTTTATATGGAATGGATGATGAATGAATGAAATGAATTCATGTGTAATTGTAAATCAATGAGAAGCGAAATCTCTACTGAAGAAGTTAAAATTCCATTCATTTATTTACTGAAAGTAAAAATAAAATTAAAAATAAACATCAGCTTGACGTTTTCTCGTACGATTTTTTTTTTTCACATTACGCATACTATTCATTTATTTATATGATTGTCCGACTAAGTTAATAAAGTTCTGTGAATGTTTCACAGAATGTATTTAGTTGAAACAAAAATAATGTGCAGACATTTTTAGGGTTGATCCTCTCCTCAAATAATTTCTCAAATATTGTAATCGGAACGATTCTTTTACGGTCACATCTAAATTGGGTCTTGTTTTCGGGGGTTTTTCGAGTTGCTGATCAAGAATTTGACATCATTTTTGCAACATTAATTTGTTTAAACAAATTATTCAAACAATCATTGTCACTATGTATGTTGCATATGGTTTTCGATGTTTTTCGGGTCGCTTGTTATGAATTTGGCATTATTCGTGCAAAATTAAATTGTTTTGACAAATTGTGACAAAATTTCAATATCTTCCACGAGTGCAATCTACGAGAAATAGTAGTGCAAGAATGTGTGTCCAATTTCACCTTTAGGTGAATTTTACCTATGTGAAACTTTTTTTTATACCATGTCAAAATGTATTTCAAACATTTCGTTGAAAATATTAATATTACACATTACCATGATATGCACGTTCAAAAACGTTTTGTGTTTGCGCCAATTAATGTATACATAATATGTGATCTTCGAAGAGACTGTTGTATTTTTTTTACGTTTTTGTTCATTCTATTTTTTTATAAATATTATATGATTTCAATAAATGCAAGCTTTTAACGAATGATAATATTGTGTATTGAGTCATTTCTTAAAATCATCTGAACAAAAACTTTTTATATTTGTAAAGAACGGCCAAACAGATCCTCTTTCGTGCTCGTTCTTTCGATCGCTCTCTTTCCGATCCTTCTTTATCTATTGTCTTCTAGGCATCTTATTTCCTCGCATTCCATTCTGTTTTTTCGAATTTTTACATTTCTTCCATCATCTCCCTCCATTATTCTTCTTCTGTTCCTATTTTTTCTGCGAACTTATATTTCTTTTGAATCTCAAACTCTTTAATTTAAATTTTTTATATTTTTTATGGTTTGAGCTACTTCGGACAATACTAACAAGCCCGACTGAAAAACTTTCCATTTTCTCGAAAAGTTTCGAACATTCAAAAATTGGCTCTTCTCGCGATGAATTATCGAGAAAAGCATAGAAAAAATTGTTGGGGCTGGATGCGAAAAGGTCGATCATTCAGAAAAATTTAAATTTCGATACAAAAGTATCGAGTACCGAGAAAGTTTTCGCTACTCTATACATAAGCATCGAGTATCGAGAAAAATTTCGCCGCTCGATACAAAAGTATCGAGTATCGAGAGAAATTTCGCTACTCGATACAAAAGTATCGAGTATCGAGAAAAATTTAGCTACTCGATACAAATGTATCGAGTATCGAGAAAATTTCCGCTACTCGATACAAATGTATCGAGTATCGAGAAAATTTTCGCTACTTCGCTACAAAAGTATCAAGCCATTTCTGAGCTCGATACTTTCATAGTAAATATATAACATGCTTTGCCATCACGTAACCCAACCGATGTTGCCCGATTCCGACCACGAGGGGGGGCATGTTATTGGGAATCATCTTTTTATTTATTTTTTATTTTATGAATTTTTTAAAATTGTTTAATATTTTTAAATACTAAGCAACAAAGATGGCAGTAGCGCGCTACTTTTGTATTTTTCGATTTTTGGGTTACGTGATGGCAAAGCATGTTATATATTTACTGTGTGTTTATAATTTTGATAGTAATTTCACAGCAACTTACAGCAGCATCTTCGAAATCGAAATTGGACACACATTTTCTGCACTATTGTTTTCCGTAGATTGCACTCTTGGAAGATTTTGAAAATTTGTCAAAATTTGTTTAAACAAATTAGTTTTGCAAAAGTAATGCCAAATTCGTGACGAGCGGCCCGAAAAACATCGGAAACCATATGCAACATACATAGTGACAATGATTGTTTGAATAATTTATTTAAACAAATTAATTTGGCAAAAACAATGTCAAATTCGTGATGAGGGACCCAAAAAACATCGGAAACCATATACAACTCACATAGTGACATTGATTGGTCAAGTCATTTGTTTTAACAAATTAATGTTGCAAAAATAATGTAAAATTCTTGATCAGCGACCCGAAAAACCTCCGAAAACGAGAGCCAATTTAGATGTGACCGTAAAAGACTCGTTCCGATCACAATATTTGAAAACTCCAAAACACAGAAAATTTGTTAGTCTATTTGTGGTTTTTTAGCCGGTATAACGTCAGACAACAATTTTTTTTGCATATTCCGAAAGTACAACTATCGAGGACACCTTTAGAGCACCTTGTGCCCCGAAAATAATCCGATAAGACTTCTGAAACTCAAAATGAAAAAAAAATGTCACTCAAAAATTCGTGTCTTTTCAACTTATTTTGCAAAAATATGATATAAAAAGAATGTTATCGAAATTTGAGTTGCGCCATTCGAAAGAGCACCCTTGAAAATAGTTGACAAGGTACTTTAGGAATTTTTTCGCTGACATTTTCATGGTAAATTATCACGTCGAAAAGAGGACTTCTGAAAAGTGTCTTTGTGACGTTAAACGGTTAATTAAGCATCTCCTGATTACACGCATACAAGTCATTCCGATTTTTAAAAAACGAATTCGTGATTAAAATACATTATTTCATAATCGTATGTGTATCAAAAGATTTGGAATAAAAGGGATGGGTCATAGGTTAATCTTTATTCAACACAGTGAAGCAAGCAACGTTGAACTGCGTTTCAAAATTGGTGGCCCTGAAAAGGGCCCATGGTCTCGATGCATCCGGTTCCGTGATTCGTCCATCATCACAGCATATGCTGAAATTGTTCACATTCTTCTCGGAGGCACGCTTCGGCTCGACGGATGATGTTGATGCGCACTCGCTCCATCATCTCCGGAGTGATCATCGCCACTGCCGCATGAATTCGGGCCGCCGTAACCATTTCGTCCTGAGGTTCAGTCCTGTACACCTCCGCTTTCAAGAACCCCCACAGGAAAAAATCGCACGGCGTCAAATCCGGTGATCGTGTAGGCCATCGGAGAGGTCCGAATCTCCCAAACCAACGACCGGGGTACCGCTCATTTAAGAGCTGTGTCACCTCCGCACCGTTGTGCACTGGAGCTCCGTCGTGTTGAAACCATGACAGGTCCCCCACGCCTTCCGGTACCGAGTCGATCAATTGCGGCAGCGTCTCGCGTAGAAAAGTCACATAGCCGCGGGCCTACAAATCGCAAATGTGTAACAGTTATTCTTAATCGATGATGTTAAACCGAACTACGATCAAAAAAATTAATCCGAATGAATGTTCAAAAAGATATAATTTGTTATTGATGTTAGCATCACTTTGTATAAAAAAAGCATGATATATTTTTGAAAAACAGTTACCGCGCACACGATTCGTATATTTGAAATAGAGAAAGATTGAAAATGGTCTTTTTTACTTTGTTTTATAAAAATTTGGAAAACAATCAAAATTTTAGCAAAGTGAACAATGCGATAAGAAAGAGTACATGCAAAACATGTCTTTTTGACGTTAAAGGGCTAATGTACTTACCATTGAGGTTGTCCGGCAGATCATATATCAACACATGATTTTCGATGATCCCTCCCCATCTGTTGATTTTCAAACGCTGTTGAAAGCCTCTGTTCCTCGTCAGCAACGGATTTTCCTGCGAATGAAAATGGGCATTGTGCTGATTAAAGCATCCTTCCCGGGTGAAAAGTGACTCGTCGGTCCACAAAATTTTTTTCAAAAAATCCGGATCTCTCTCATGGTTTTGCAACAATGTTTGACAGAATGCCACCCGAGACTGCTGATCACCCTAATGGATCTGCTGCACTTTGGTGAAATGGTACGGGTGCATTTTTTCAGCCCGCGAAATTCGCTTAATTGTGCTCTTTGACACGTTTAATTGAGCTTTCATCTTTCGGCAGCTGGTCTCAGGGTTTTCTGCCACTTCTTGCAAAACCATTTCTTCATTCACTACTGTCCGCGTGGTACGCGGACGATCTTCGTGATTCATAGGTCGAACACGATTATCGTCGCGTAATCGCTGGTCCAACCGCGTGAAAACGTTCGGATGCGGATGATGACGAGCCGGATATCGTTCCGCATATAATCTTGCGACCTGAGTCGCATTGCAACGACACTCTCCGTAGATCAAATGCATATCCGCATATTCGTGGGTGGTGTATTCCATTTCACGATTTTTAGTTGATGATCGCTCGCTGGTTAATTTTTACGTTACGACACAGCACTGGAAAACAATCGAGAAACTGCGAGACTCGTGGACCGCAGCGTCGTATTGAAAAACAAGAGAACGGCGAAAAACACGCGAACAGAGGAAAACAAACGAACGTCGCGTAACGCACACAGCGAACGGCGAAAAACACGCGAACAGCGGAAAACAAACGAACGTCGCGTAACGCACACAACGAACGTCGAACTCGAAGCAGTTATCGCGTAGCAGATTTATGTCGCTAAAGAAAAAAAGGACGTCACATATGAAATAAAAACACATGTATATCATTTACAAACGTATTTTTATTTCAATTTGCTTGATGTACTTACTACATTTTTAGACATTTATTTTACATTCACTTTTATTTTATTTTTTTCTATCTTTTCCCTTTTCTATGCTTTTATTTTTGATATTTTTTACACTTTACATTTCATAATCTTTTCATGTATGGCTCAAAAAAGTAATAAGGCTCAGCCGTAATTACACAGGGCAACAATACAATACAACAGTTTTGTATTCATCTCTATAAAGTCGTTTTTGCTTTATTTTTCATTGCGCTATGTTACCTCTTGGATAAAGATTACCCTATGACCCATCCCTTTTATCCCAAATCTTTTGATTCACACACGATTATGAAATAATGTATTGTAATCACGAATTCGTTTTTCAAAAATCTGAATGTCTTGTATGCATGTAATCAGGAGATGCTTAGTTAAAATCTGGTCCAAACGTATCAGTTGTAACATGTTTTTTTCCAGTGTCATTTGTAACGGGGATTGAGCTGAAAATAAAACGGAATTTGACGAAAAATGGTATTCGTGTAAAACATTCTTAGCATAAAACGTCGTTCCTCTCCAATGTCAAAGCTGTTTAAAATTATTTTCAGAGTCATTCGCAGGACGAAGAAAACTGAGAAAAATACGACTTAAGGTGGGGAAATGGTGTATACCGTTTATGATAAAATTTGTTATAAAATATTTTTATAACAATTTTTATAACAATAAATTTATTATAAAATATTTTTATAACAAATGTAACGGCCCTATCCTATAACCATTCCTTTCCCACACAACACCTTACACCTACAGCAACCCTGTTATCACTTCGTTCCCACACACATCAGCACCTCCAATTTCGCCACACAGCATCCCTGGGCCACGGTTCCAGGGTCCAGAACAATGCAACTCGACCATTCCCTCCACTTCACACTTCCTCCACTTCATTAGCGCTAGTCCTAATCCCCAGTTCATCTCCACCAGTTCAATCGCTCAGACGAATTAATAAACGCTCTCCGCTTCAACCGTTCACCTTCTTTATTTAATCTCGGATCATCACGCGCATCTTTTATTTCATCTCGACCATCACAACTGGCGTCAGGAGTGTGATCGATCTGCGCAATAATAAAATTTTACTTAAATAAACGAGGCCTTTCGCTCAGCGAAAAAAGGAAAAGAAAGAAACTTGTGTGAAAAAAAAAGTGTGGTGTGAGCAAGTGAGGTGCGACTGTGGTTCATTGACGCCGGAAGCCGGAAGAAGGGAAGGAAAATCGTAACAGGAAGGAGACAACGAGAAAACAGCACGAAAAATGGGATTATTGGCCATCATCTTGGCGCTCATGTAAGTACCATCCAAATTTTTCTCTAAAATTCGTGCATGCATCGATATTCTTTGTGCTCCGTATCGTAAGCGTGCGTCGGTCTGCAAACCCACGTACTCCACACACACACATACACCCATTCATGCCTCTCTAGCCATTGTTCGCTCGAGCGACTCTCGTCGTTCCCTCTCACTCGCACGCGCGCGACAAAAATCACGTCACCCAAATTCCGATCTCTCATTACACTGACCGGCGACGAAATCGCTGGCGGACTCGCTGCTACAGCACGCCCGAAAAATAATTTTCATACGTAAAAAAACCCTTTTATACAGCTCTCCCCAAAATTAACGTATATATAGGCTGTCCCAAAAGGGTCGAAGGATCTCTGAAGGGGTGGTAGATCTCGAAATTCTGAATCGAAAAGTCCTCAGCGGTTTTTCGATCCGATGCACCCCTGATGAGTTATTAATAATTAATGACAGCCAATAATACGCGTGGGCTGGGCGGCGCGTGGTGGTGTGCGTGTGACTGTGTGCCCGGCCGCACCGCGAGAGGCAGGGCTACGCCGCGCGACGTAGACGTGTGTGTGTGCATGGGTGTGAGGGCCCAAGCTAGGCAGCACGCGTTGATTGTATTGAAGGAGAACGCGAAAAAATAAGTAGCGCTCCGCGATGATACATTTTCATAAATGGATGATAAATTAATTAAATGAATTCATGTGGAATTGTAAATCCTTAATGGAAAGCGAAATTTCTACTAAAGCCGTTAAAATTCCATTTCTTTATTTACTTAAACTAAAAATAAACATCAGCTTGGCGTTTTGTCATACGATATTTTTACATTATTGATTGAAAAAAAAAATAATTATGCGCTTTAATGGTCGAAGTTAACGCATGCTAATTAATTTATTTTCGTGATTGTCTGACTTAGTTAATTGATGAGTGAGATGATCAACTCGATCAATGACTCTTCCTCCTTACTTCTCGAACGAATCGTCTCGAGATAATTGAATTTAAGGTGTTTTTCTGAAGAGGGAAATAGCGAATATCCCGAGAGGTAAATATTTTCAAAACTCTCACACCCATGCACACACACACGTCCACGTCGCGCGGCGTAGACCTGCCTCTCGCGGTGCGGCCGGGCACACCGTCACACGCACACCACCACGCGCCGCCCAGCCCACGCGTATTATTGGCTGTCATTCATTATTAATAACTCATCAGGGGTGCATCAGATCGAAAAACCGCTGCGGACTTTTCGATTCAGAATTTCGAGATCTACCACCCCTTCAGAGATCCTTCGACCGTTTTGGGACAGGCTGTATATACATACACATCGGCTCTCGTACAAAACTTACAAAAACGAAATTTAGCGTATTAAACTAAATTATTTGAAAACCCGTAGCAAAATAATAATATCAATAATAATAGGGAACGAAACAAATTGAAAAAAAAGAAACACACACAGATACATACATTAGATACACGCGTGTTGAGAGGAAAAAACAATAAACTTACAACAGAAACAATCTTGCTCGCAACTTCCACTTTTCGTTAACGAAACATAATTTTCATAAAACAATAATGATAATAGAAATTACATGGAAAAATGAACAAATAAAATAACAGAACATAGAAACTCTTTTAATTTTCTTCTTTTCTCCTCTTCATCCATTTTCGACAAAACGAAATAACAAATCACCGAGAAATAAATCTCTAAAGCAAAAATAAAAATTAACGTTCCGTTCCAAATTTGATAAAATTCATGTAGACGCAAAATACCCACAACAAACGCAACTACGGAGAACGAATAATAGAAATAACACTAATAGTAATAAAAAATAAAATAAAATAAAATAAATAAAAAAAATAATAATAATAAAATTCCTTTCTGTTTGTTTTGTTATCTCTTCTCCTCCTCGAAAATACAAGTAATACCGATACACAATTAGGCCAATACACCCACCTAGGCGCCGAATAGGACGCCAAAACATCTCTAATACATTCTATCGACACGTACTGGCGGACCAAGACAGCGAAAGCGACGAGACCGAAATGGCAAACCCCGCACCTCAGAACCCCGCGACATATAACGACCTGACAAAGGTAATTCCACAATTCGGTGATGGAAGTATAACGTTCGAAAGTTTCATTAGCAGATGCAAACGTGTACAGCAAACCGCTCCCGACCCAAACCACCGGTAGTTAATAAACGCAATAATATTCAGGTTAACCGGCAAAGCATACGACCTAACAGATGGAAAAACATACGACACACTAGACGCGCTTCTCGCAGATCTGAAAAGGGCATACAAAAAACCGTTAGAATTATCAGACTTAGGACTCGAAGTAAAATCAACGTCACAAAAATTCAACGAGTCAGTCCTCGATTACGGACTTCGAGTAAAAGTCTTGCAGAATCAAATTATCGAAAGACCATCGGAAGTATACTCAGCGGCAGACGACAGGGCGTACCTAGGAAAAAGAACAGCAGAAGAGAAAAAAGCCGTAATCCAAGGTTTCGTACGAGGCCTCTTGGATAGAATCGCGAACCTTCTACTTCATCGAAATTTAGAAACTCTGGACAACGCCATAGACGAGGCAACAAATACCGAATTGGAATTACAAAGGCGCGCAACAGTGAACCAAAATCGATAACGCGTAGCCGATCCAGGGGAAACGGTTACCGAAAGAGCTAGAGTCCGACTCGCGGGAACAAATAGGAGTATAAACGAGAAATACTGCGAATTTCACCAACAGGGAGGCCATGTAACATCAGAATGTATGACGTTAGCAAAAATGAGAGAGAGATGGAGACAAGCCCGCCAAGAGCCAAGACAATTCGGAAACCCCAGTAAGAACCAATTCGGTCAGGGTACACAAAGCTATAACAATTACACCCCGCAAGATTATAACAAGTACAATCCACAAAATTATAATAATTATAACCCAAGAAACCAATATAGCAGTTACACGCAAAATCAGTATAACACACCCGTAACAACCAGCACAGAAACTCCCAAAACGGATACAGAAATAACTCTCGCGAACGGTATCGCAACTCCTACGGCCAATATCCCGATAATTCCCGTGACGACCCACGTAATAACTCCCGCGATCAATATCGTCACAACTCTCGCGACCGATACCAAAACAACTCCCACGACCAATATCGAAATAATTCTCGCGATCGATACCGCGATAACTCTCGCGACCGCTATCGTACGAACTCGCAAGATAGAAACGGTCACACGAGCCGCCGGGACAATTCAGGAACAAGGTCGGAAAACGTAGACAAGTGTAACGATCTCCCGACAAAAAACGGGAGTGCCGCTCCGCGGAACAGCGCTACGCGGAGCCCCTCGACAGAACGCGCGTCAACGTCGAACCAATAAAATCAGGTGACCCGGAGATCAGAAAAGCGACAATATGCCTCGGGTTCACCAAACGGCGAAAACCACCCACAGTCGCCATTAATTCAACCGATATAAACAAACGGAGCTCCCGATTTCTAGTAGACACAGGTTCACAGATAAATTTGGTTAAAATATCCATCATACGGCATAAAAACAAAATCGACCCACAGATAATTTACGAACTTTCAGGAATTACAGAAGGTATATTATACACAACCGGCAAATATACCATCCGAATCAAAAACATTAACGTCGAATTCCACGTCGTCGAGAACACTATCCCCGTTCCATATGATGCAATTCTCGGAGATGCATTTTTCAAAGATACACCCGCTGATATATTATACACAAAATCCTGCATCACATTTTACGACTCTATAATACCATTCGAAACCCAGGAAGAAATTAACATCCCTGCCAGATCAAACTCTGATATCAATCCGAATAAAAGACACCGACTTATCCGAAGGTTTTATACCAAGAATCGAAACGAACGAAGGTCTGTTTCTCGTCAACGCTATCGTAACAAACCGTAGTGGAATAGCGTACATAGGGGCGATTAACACAACCAGTCACGACATCTCTTTCGCAATCCCAATTGTTGAACTGCAGCCGATCGAGCAAGTATCAAAAACACCTGTCGACATTGAAAGCAATTCTCGCGATACTCAGCACGAGCACCGCGCAGCAATTTGCTTAGCGGTTACAGACGGAAACAAGGAAAGGTCCGGAACGGTAAAGTCACTCTTGCGACTAGATCATCTAGATGACACAGAGGAAGACAGTGTATACCAGCTTGTTTCGGAACATCCTCATCTGTTTAACCTGCCTAATGAACGACTTGGATACACGACTGTAGTGAAACACGAAATTAACACTACCGATGACAGATCCATTAACACCAAACAATATCGATTCCCTCAAGCACACAAATCTGAAATAAATGAACAGGTACAGGACTTATTGAAAAAAGACATCATATAACCGTCTCTGTCTCCATATAACTCTCCAGTTTGGATAGTCCCGAAAAAATCAGACGATTCAGGGAAAAAAAGGTGGCGTATGGTTATCGACTTTCGGAAACTCAATGGAAAATCCATCCCCGACGCATACCCGTTACCAAATATCATAGACATTCTCGATCAATTGGGCAAATCACGATACTTCTCAGTTTTTGATCTCGCATCCGGTTTTCACCAAATTGAGATGCACCCTCGAGACAAACCGAAAACAGCATTCTCCACACCGGGTGGACATTACGAATTCAATCGAATGCCGTTCGGATTGCGAAACGCACCGGCTACATTTCAGAGAGCAATGGATTCAATACTATCCGGACTCCAGAGTGCAGATCTTTTCGTTTATGTGGATGATATTGTTATTTACGCAACTGATCTCGAACAACATGAGAAAAAATTTAGGCGACTCGCGAAACGATTGACTGACGCAGGTTTGACGCTGCAGACAAACAAATGTAAATTTCTCTGTAAAGAGGTAGCATATTTGGGTCACGTCATTAGCGAAAAAGGGGTTCAACCGAAACCAGATTTAGTTGAGGCGATCAAAAGTTTTCCAACCCCAACGGACAAAAAGACAATCATACAATTCCATGCGTTAGCCAATTACTACCGAAGGTTCATTCAAAATTTCGCAAAAATATTCGCTCCTCTGACGAAACAATTAGAACAATCTGAAAAATTCAGTTGGACAACCGAATGTCAGGAAGCTTTTCAAACAATAAAAAATAAAATTATCAGCCAACCTATTTTACGATATCCAGATCATAACGAGCGATTTACATTAACGACCGATGCTTTTAACTATGTCATCGGCGCGGTTTTGAGTCAAAAATACGAAAATTTCGATCACCCAGTAGCATTTTACTCTCGAGCCCTCACGAACGCCGAAATTAAGTACGACACCA